>JANFCV010000413.1:0-141927 GCA_024500475.1 Phthorimaea operculella | reverse complement strand
CATTTCTGTACGTAACGTCATTGTAGTAAAAGGAATCCTTAGCACTCAAAATGTCGTATAGGACACCTTAACCAAAAAATCGTGTCGTCATGGACAACAATCTTTAAAAGTACTGAAATAATTAGGTAGGTACTATTATTTGAAAGACTATTTATTCTGAAAGATATACCTAGTAATTTTAATACTTTTCTGTCTAGGAATCATTTAAATTAGGAAAGAAAATTATAATAAATGTTTTTTGGACCCCCTCCTATACCTACAAGTGAAAGCAAAGCAAAAAAAATTTTTACACCTGTAATATTGAAAAGGTCTTTTAAAACTAAGGAGAGGTTTCTTTGAAACAAAGTCACTAAAATGTTTCTGTCTCGAGATAGTTGCTTTTAAAAGGGGCGTTTTTGAGCCATAATTTGTTACAGCTGTTATCAACGATACCCAAAAAGAAATAAGGAATATAGCTTACAATCTTAAGTTACAATGAAAACTATAATGGATATTGTACCTTCCCCTAAAGAAGTTGAGTCTAAATGCGGAAAAGGGAGCCCACAATACAATACCCCTAAAGAATTCAGACAAAATTGTGTTCTTATATTTGCAGTTGGTAACCATACCTACAGCTGCAAACAAACTAGCAACAAAATTAACTTTGTAACGCTGAAAAGCTTCATATTTAAACGCTGACTACGAAACCCTATTTGTGGCGTGTCTGACACGCTCTTAGCCGATATTTCTTAGCTATAGGTGGGTAATAGTCGTAAGCTCAAGTCGTAAGGGAAAAATATAAAATAATAAGTATGTTGGCAGATAGGTAGGTAGGTACTTTTATTTACTTTTTAACTGAAACAATATTAAAATCCTTTAGTGAGTTTTAGATAGCAGGCAGGCAGAGTAAATAATGATTCAAATATTTTGATCTTGATTTGACCGTCCTAATCATTTCCAGTATTTTTGAAATTCTCCATAATATGGTCTGGGATACCTGGAAATAAAACAATAGGTACAATAAAAACAAGCCGTAACCCAAAAACTACCCAAATGGCAATGGGGAGGAGTATGAAATACAGAAATACAGAAATTTATTTGCTCAAAATTATGGTATGTACAGTAAGATGTTCAGTTTAAATATAATAGGTATCACATAATTTTACCAAATATATGGCATGCAAATCTTGCGTACATATAAAATTAACAGAAAAAGAAACATTATATGCTGTCTTATAAATAAACTAAATTAATGAATTAAATTAAATAAGTAAAATTAGTGAAATGTCGGTATAGCAAAAATTAAATCATATGATATTAAAAAATGTCATCATTTAAAAAATACATAATGTCATTACTTTCAAATTATATCTTATTATTAAATATGTCATTAACAGCATAAAATTGTTGATCTTTAAGCCATTTCACTAATTCTTTTTTAAATAACTGTGTAGGTAATTGTTTAATTTCACCTGGAATAGCATTATAAATTCGTACACACATGCCATTACATTGCTTTAAATAGAATGTCAATTTTGTATGTTAGTATAAACAAGCTTATCTGATGTTCTAACATTCCTTGTATGCATGTCTTTGGTTTTTGAATTGATTTATGTTATTTCTTACTAAAACTAGCAACTTCAAAAATGTACATGCATGGAAGTGGCATAATTCCAACTTTTTGAATAAGGGCCACAAGACTCACGGGGTGATTTTTCACATATCGCGCGAACGCATTTTTTCTGTGCTCTAAATAGTTTGCTGAAATCAGTATTATTTGTAGGGCTACCCCAAACCAAAAGTCCATACCGGAGCAGTGAACTAACGTAGCCATGATAGGCTATAATGTTGGTTTCGATAGAGGAGATATTTCGCAGCCTATTCAAAACATGAACATAACGATGCAGCTTATCACAGATGGTATCTATATGATGATGCCAACTACAGTATACTATGTTTTACCTACTCTATTTAAAGCAGTTTTGATGATAGCTCCTGAAAATCTAGACACGCGGTAGCGCGGCCAGCCAAGTTCAAGCAAAGAACCGGTGGGCCGCCCGGGTGTTATATTATATTACACGAACCATTTGAGGCCAAAGGCAAAAAATCTGTTGATATGTTAGTGGGTACCAAGTTCAATCGATAGCCCGGAAACTTATTTATCCATAAAGTTGTTTATCATGGTATGGTAAAATGAAACAAGCAACTTAAAATCTAGCTAGAGCATCTCTATGTTTGGGCTTTGCTAGTTTTTACATCATGTTTTGTTAATACAAGGTGTTCCAAAGGAAATACATTAAATTGGAGACGTTATGTAGACCATTGTACTGAACAATTTCCATTATGGCACCAAGTTTGAATTCTTAACAAATAAGATTAAAATTTTCACACAAAGTAAATGCCTAAATTTACTACAACCATTATGTATTACCATAGACATAGAAACAATAGACGTACATAGTGTGCAAAAGAGAAGAAAATGATTTATGGAAACTCAGTAAGATAGAAAAGAATAGCGAACCTTATGTCACTGTAACCTGTTTTGTATGACAGATCGTCCCAATTCAACCCGCTGGTTTTTACTTGTACATTATTTTGGTGTTTTTTTTCAGAAATCCTGATTTATTTTTATAATTTGATTAGTGTGCAACGATGGTTATGTATTCAGGATGCGAATTTGATGCGAATCTTCACATTTACTCGGAAAACTGCACATTTTACAGGTAAATTCTCAGAAAGTCGTCACTGGGATTACACGTGAATTTTTTGTTTAAATGTGCCTTTTTTTGTAAGTAAAATAATAAAATACGCAAATCCTTATATTTCCTTTCGTATTTTCGATATGTAAAAGTGTATTAGTTAGTAATTTTCATAATATTTGGGGATAAAATAATTTCGCAATTAGGCCAGGGATTGACTGCAATTTATCGACAAAGTTATCGATAGTTACCTAGAGGTACCTTACATACTTTGAATAGTATGACAACAAAAAATATGCAAATTTTAAAGATTCGCTAAATAGTTACTTGAACAATTTAGACATAGTTTTTTACAAATACCTATTATTTTCAGGGTCGTATTAACGAGAGATTCGCATCATCGTACGTAAACCGTGACATAGGCCCATCTACGTCTCAACATTGAAGGATGAAGAAAGATGTGTTTGACCACCGGCGATCACTTGTCTGACAGATGTCATTCTATTTCTGGTTTCGCACGTCTTATTTGTGAAGATAGCGCCTATTGACCAGGATTCTTACGAACAACCTTCTCAGCAAATTCTATAAAGAAACCTACGTAGGAAATACGCTGACTGCAAAAAAGGAAATGACCCGCCGCAGCAAAGAAAGCATTATGTTAACATTTCAATTGAACAAATAAATAAAGTTGAAATCTTCATACCATATTTTATTTGAAATTATCGATAACCCTCCAAATTGAATAATGTACATCACTAGCTGAGGTAAGCGTGCCAAAACCAAAATTGGTCACGCGAGATCGAGCTGTCAGTTGGTCTAGTGTATTAAGAGTGTATTACCCCTTATCCAAGATTGCAACCTTGCATTTTTAACTTGTTGGATTCGAATCTTCAAAAAGTTTGGAACATAGTTGTTTATGTTTTAAATTTAAATGAAAACTTAAGATAAAAGATCTCTTTCTTGGTGTCAACTTTATTTTATTGCCGCCTCAAACTAAAATCTTCTTTTGCCTTAGAGCACCCATAGAGACGCAAAGACAACGGGCCAATCAGAGAACCCAGTAGAGTCTGTAGTGTCAGTTGTGTCAGTTTTTGACGAACATGACATTTGACGTTGGTCTACGCCACAACTGTTGCCTTGGCAACTAAATTACCGAAATAACCGTTGCCTTGGCAACAGTTATGGCGGTAATTTCAGAAGTTTTTCCAAGACTGCAACATGACATAAATAAAGGTCATAATCAATAAAAGCTCCTTTCATAATGTGGCACTCAATTAAATTTAACAAATTTAAGTTGCTGATTACTTCTAAACGAGGGGTTTTCTGAACTTGGCCCCATAATGAAAATTATTCGGTACGATGGCCTACACAACGTCTCCGATTAAGGGTTGATTTCTCCATACAATGTTTGTTAATTTGAAGCTCCGTTTAATATTTTAAAGGTGAAATCGCACCAGCGCACCGCGCGGAACTGCGGCGAAGCCGCGCGTTACAACTAAAATTGTTTATATCAATCTAAAACCACACTAGAATATCGTTGCAGAGGATTGGCGTGATGTGGCGCTACATATTTACTTGCGGAGTATATATTTTAGGTGATAACATTCGGCAGAGGAGCGGCGCGGCTCGAATTTGGTTCTCGTAAAAATTGATCCCACCCAAAACATAAATGTGAAAGGCTGCCAAGTTCGATAATATTGGAATGCTTCGCCTATAAAGAGTGAGAAAATACAGACCTCAGAAATAGTTCAGGAATGCACCTTGATTTTCCGCAGTTTGGAAAGTAGATTCTGAATAAATATCATATTAAATACCTAAAATTTAATACTTACAAAAACGCAAACCTGTTTTTTCAGCAGTTTGCTTATAACATTTTTTTTCTGTACTTATTAATGATATAACTTGGCAAGTTTTCACACACTTTGTTATAAACCTACTAAACGCAATGAGTCAAGTATATAATTTTCTATTAAAACTTGCCAAGTTATATCATTACAAAGTACATAAAAAATGTCATATGAAACTGCTGAAAAACAGGTTTGCGTTTTTGTAAGTATTAGAATTTTAGGTATTTAATATGATATTTATTCAGAATCTACTTTCCAAACTGCGGAAAATCAAGTGTGCATTCCTGTAACTATTTTTAACTGAGGTCTGTGTATGGAACTTGGTACTTATTTAGATCTCACTTCTTTTATAGGCGAAGCATTCAATATTATCGAACTTGGCAGCCTTTCACATTTATGTTTTGGGTGGATTTCATTTATTTTTGTAAGGTTTATTTTCTTTTTTCTTATGATTAAGTTAGTTAAGGAAATGTCTCATTTATACTAATTTTCAGATTTTTGAATATGGTCTATATGGACTATATGCTTACAAAGAAATGGACTAGTTTTTTTATTAATTTTTCTACGTTTGCGTGGTAAAGGAAACTTTTGTTTTGTCATTTTGTATGCTGTCTTGTACGACTGACACGCTAGAGCGCATTGCCCATTCAATATCTTGGATTTTTTTACACGTTTTCTATTTACTGATAAGCTTGCCAAGTCAGGGCGGTATAATGTACGATATATTCAATTTTTACTTAACATAACATAACAGCTACAACAGTCCACTGCTGGACATGGACCTCCTCCTATCGGGGGGTATTGCCATACTCACCACGCTTGGCAGGCGGATTGGCGAGGATTCCCTGGATGAGTATCCCTTAGTCGCTTTTACGACACCCACGGGTAGAATTGGGGTGATGCTATTCTAAGCCGGCATCACACGGCATAGCAATTACAGCAATTTTTACTTTACTTTGAAAATTAAACCTTCGTAACGAATTTTAGGTCGGTACGACCATTGGAAGATATAGATAATTTTTTTGTTTTAGTTCCTTAGGGGTATGAATTTACACCTTCATTATTTTTAAAACCGACTCACACTTGGCCATTTTCAGATTTTTTCCTTTACCTTGACCTAAAGACCTACCTCCATGCCAAATTTCAAGTCAATACGACCATTGGAAGTGATCTAGATTTTTGATGAGTGAGTGAGTGAGTGAGTCAGTCAGTGAGTGTATAGTAAAAATAGCGATTTTCTGACGTCAATATCTCAAGACCTACAATAGGTACATTAATGTAATTTTGTATTTTAGATAAGTAAGTAGATCTCGACAGATACTAGAAATTTCATATGCGTAGATAAAATAGATTTTGAGTTATAGGTAGGTCGAACTTGGCCCGAAATGGTTCGTGTAATATAACCCACGGCCGGTGTGTCGGTTCTTTGCTCGAACTTGGCGGACACACTGCCGTGTGTCTAGATACGTATCACATGCAAAAAGGCCGAGCCTCTCCGCTGCCTTGCCGTTATAGTAAGGCTGGCGTGCATAAACAAATTAACTGTCACTGTCGCCATCTCCACGCTAATGAACGATACGTGCTTAAGGGCGACGGTGTCACGACATTTTCCTTTAAAGTAGCCGCAGTTGGATGTGCCACCTTGTCTTCGTGATGCAGCCCACCCACTTACGAAAGTACGTGACATCTTCCGCATCCACGCCCTCCAAACCCAAGTTGCCGCTCATCAGAAGCACAATTTGGGCATCCCTCCTATAGGGGTATCATCTAAACTGGTCCGATCTCGCCGCGGCGGCGGCGTGATGTTTCGCCCGCCTTAATGACAGCTTTCGAAAAATTCCCAGTGGTTCCCTCGGGGGCCAATCCGCGGGGGCCGTTGGGAATAACGGGTTTTTACTCCTTGAACGGCTATATCTTTTTAACTTGAAGTTAGGTGTTTGATTTTTTCACAACTACGTACTAACGTTCATAGACTTGAGTATATGGTTTTAATTTCAACTCGATTTCTTTACGTGTTCCTGAGATAAAGAGTCTTGACAGAATGACAGAAAGACTAACGGACAACAGAGTGATCCTATAAGGGCTCCAACCCTAAAAACCTTGTAATTGTTACTTTTGAAAATTTTCACACATTTATTACCTCGTAACTGGTTGAACCACCTGAATGTTTGATAAAAAGATGGTTCCGTGCTTCGGAGGGCACGCTACACCCTCGGCTTCGATTTACTGGTAACCGGCGGTCGTTACAAACATATCTAAGGCCTTTTAGTACCTACTAGTAGTCGATGTCAAAAAATTCTGACACCAGGTCATCTCGACGTTTATCGGGTCTTTCACACAACATAAGAACAACTTGAGAGCAGTCTCAATCTCAAACCTGAAATAAATAGCTAGGTACTGGAAAACCTTTCCAAAACTGTAGATTTTGCACGAATTATTTCTTCAAATAAGTAAAAGAATGTTCTGCTTTTCTTTTTTTCAAACAGACTAACATTATGTCTTTAGATAGGTTCGTAGCAAGAAGGTAGCAAATGCGCAGGTAATAAAATGCCTTTGTATGCTTTCAAACGTCCTACCTTGTTGATTATAGTCGAAGCTTATGCCTATCGACTAATTGGTTAAATACCAAACCAACTGACCGACCGGATTTTTTTTTGTTGCAGTGCCCGTACTTGTGCATTAAATTTGAAACCAATATAGACCTGGAGACAGTTGCGTCGCGGCGTAGTCTCCTGAACCGCGGACAAGAAAGTCTCCCGGGAGTGGCGTCGCGCACCTTCATACTACGTGCGATCATTACTTGATGTCTCGCGTACCGTCTGTGTTATCCTTTATGATTTTGGACAATTGACAATTATGACAGCTTTCAATGTGGCGTCAATTTGTCAGTCACTTATTTGACAGCTTTGTATGCGGCGCTTGTCGCATTTCTTTGACAACAACTAATCGGCCATTAAAAATCTAACAGGTCCCCGGAGCTGTCATTAATTATAACGCCCGATTTAGGACTTTGACAAGCTTTGAGTCAAAAGTGAAGCATTCGAAAACCATAAAGGCTTACATATACTGTAGGTACTCGTTTCGTGCCGGACCAACGGGGAGGAAAATTCAAAGCTTATTGCAGATTGCAGTACGACGATGTTGATGTAACGACAACCAATAAGAAGTAACTAAACTTTGACATTGTCATACTTTCGACCTAATTGTGTCGCGCGTTTTGCAGAGTTTTATCTAGGCGATAGTTCATGCTATCTTTCAAACTTATTAGTCCCAAAAATCTACAGCTGGACATGGACCTCCCCTTATCGGTGGGTTCTGCCATACTCACCATGATTGGCAGGCGGATTGGCGAACGCAATGCAAGATGTTTAATTTACTGGAAACGCTGCCACCCATTCCCTGTATAATTATACCTTAGTCGTTTTTTAGAACACCTTCGGGAAAAATTGGGGTGATGCTATTTTAAGCCGGCATCACACGGCACAAGTATCGTTCAACAATCATTTAGTATCTACTTATTCGATAGTATCGATAGTTCAAAATGTGTCAGTTATGTCAAGTGCACCCTGGGCGTCCTCCGCGAGCCTTGATGGGGGGCACGAAGTCCACCTCTTAGCTTAGGGTGGTCAGCTCCATTTGGATGTCTCTGGAACAGTGTTAACGGGGAGACTTCGTATTGCGATCATCAAGGGACGCTTTTTGAGGGTGCGCATGTGAAACAGAAGACTTAGGTCCCGGAGCCCTCCAGCGCTGGCAGGTAGCGATAGTAGACCCAAAACCCCTGTTTGGTCTTTGCTAAAAAGCCGAATCCAGTATTCTACGCTAAGATCCTGCCGAAGCTGACACGTAGGTATTTTGCCAGGTGGGGGCTGCTTGAAGACGTCACTGAGCTAATCCTTGAGCCCGAAATATACATCAGGGACAAGGAAAGCGGTGGCGTGACCCTGGTAGACGCGTTTCTAGGGGCCCTTGAGAGGGCGTCTATTGCAAGACGGGGAGAAATCGACGATGTGTCACTGCTAGGCGAATCGTGCGTTCGTGCGGACGAACATCCTCTCGCTGACGGAAGCTGCGGTTGCTCAAGCCTAGTCTGGTAGTATAGTGTAGCCTGCTCTCGTTGCGCAAAGCCCTAGAGTAGAGACCCGCTGGTAGAGGGCCGGGGGGGTTGCCCTGAGGCCTCAACACTAGGCTGTCCCATGCTTGTATGATTTCAACTTTTCATACCTCTTGGGAATCGATAACTTGGAAATAAAAAAACGACATACAAGGACGTGATATCCCAATCTTGGGGCTTTATGATGGGGGGCTTAAAATGTAATCTTGAGGGCACAATAAGCGTACAGGCACAAATATCTCCTAGAAATGTATATCCATGACTACGGCAATTTGACGTGGAGATCTTCACAACGGCCGAACAGAGGCCGGCGGCGATTCACCTTCAAGACTGAGCTTTATGGGGTAGGGGTTGAATTGCTCTAGTTAGCCATGCACCTGTCCAGGTGTCATGCAGGCGAAACATCACACCGTTGCGAGATCTTACCAGTTTAGGTGATACCCCATTAGGAGGGAAAATTGTGCTCATCAGCTAGCGGCAACTTGGGTTTAGAGGGCGTGGCTGCGGAAGATGTCACGTACTTTCGTAAATAGGTGGGCTGCATCACGAAGACAAGGTGGCTCATCCAACTGCGGCTACTTTAAAGGAAAAAGTCGACACCGTCGCCCTAAGCGCGTATCGTTCATTTCACAGCGTGAGATGGCGACAGTGACAGTTAAAACGTTGTATGCACGCCAGCCTTACTATAGCGGCGTGGCAGTGGAGAGGCTCGGCCTTTTTTGCATGTGATACGTAACATATTTCTACAAGAACCAAATTCGCGCCGCGCCACTTCTCTGCCGATTGTTATCAACTTAAATATATTCTGCGCAAGTAAATATGTAGCGCCACACCATGCCAATCCTCTGCAGCGATATTGTAGTGTGGTTTTAGATTGATGTAAACAATGTTAGTTGTAACGTGCGGCTTCGCCGCGGTTCCGTGGTGAGCGTTGGTGCGAATTGACCTTTAAAATATTTAACGGAGCTTCAAATTAACTAACATTGTATGGAGAAATCAGGTCTTAATGTATTTCCTTTGGAACACCTGGTATTTTTTTTTGAACTTGGCTGCCAATTTTCACATTGATGATTTTGGTAGGATTATACAGGGTGTTAGGAAAAGTACTGCGTTCCTTTCGAGGGATGAACTAGCCCATGAAACTGAACAACTTTCCCCAGGGAACATAGGTCAAAATATGAAAAAAAAAATTTGGTCTTCCCATACAAACTGACCCGGCCGGCCACTTAGTATGGAAGGTCCAAAATTTCTTTCCATATTTCGACCCATGTTTCTTGGGGAAAGTTGTTCAGTTTCATAGGCTGGTTCATCCTTCAAAAGGAATGCATTACTTTTCCTAACATCCTGTATACTTGCTTAAAATAATAATTTATACTTATAATAGGCGAACAATTTGTAGAAGAGATGCACTAACAAGTCAGCCAATTTTATATAGCCTGAAACTAGTTGGTAATAAGGCGTCTGAATTAAAATGTCATCATTAAACAACTGTACCGCTATTCGAAACATAAAACAAAACATGAGAGAGGCGTATGTGGTTCCCTTGAGGACGGTCGGTAGTGGCTACATCTGTCCCTTTCTAGCACGCGACATCTCTTTCTCGCATCCCCTCCGATTGCGACACGAGGCAGGCGCGCAGCGCTCTTGCCTTCATTGGTGATGTGCTTCCCGGCGAGAGCGGTCGTGGTGAGAAGAGAAAATAATTTCAAATCTTTTATTTAAATTATTTTCAATAACGGTTTTATCCGTTCGAAAAAATTATCGTTTTCTTAAACGAAAAAAAAAAAAAATTGGTCTATATCTGTTCCTTTCATGAATTTTTATTTTAAGTGTAATTTTATTCCAGGTTTTCTTTCAGGTTTTTATTTTTCAGCTTTTAATGATTGTTGCTTACGAGCTCGACATACATTTCTTATTTCCGAAATACGGAAAAGCCATTGTGCAAAAATACCGTGTGGATCCAATCTACATAAAAGGTTAGTCAAATACCACACTAAGTTGACAAATCAGTGCTTTGATTATGCCATATTTGTGAAAACACGTTATTTCCATACGTAAATAACAGTCAATTGTCATGCAATTGCCTGAACATCTTACGAGTTCTTCGTCAGCTGACGAAAACTTATTTAAAATGTGCTTCCATTCGAACACAGCATAAAAATATGAAATTTATAATATAGTTTTCAAGTTCTATACCGTAGTAGCATGATTAGCTATTATACGTAAGGTAAGCAACAATGTAATTTGAAAGTGTGACCTATAATATAATATTACGAGTGGGTTGTTCTTAACGTATCGGGTTTCTACTAAACCTAGAAATCAACTCCTGCGCAAGGAGATCTTAAGTGTCTAAAATCTCGTTAATGGGTGCTAAGCTTCTGTCCTCGCAAACTATTTGCAGGGTCACTCACGAGTCAAAGCTAAAAAGTCCAGCATAAGTATGTAAAGTTCATTTCGATGCATTCCTCATCTTAAAAATATTTGCCATATAGGGCACCAATATGTATTCTTTCTCTGGTATCTATGTACCTAGAGAATTACATATTCGCGATCTCACTCAGACGTGGTCGCATAATTTCTAATTCAACCTAACCTTCAAGTACCTAACGAGCTCAGCTCTACAGCAGCGTTGTGGTGCAGTGCAGCTATGATACTTTCTCTAATGTTAAAGCTTGTCATTATAAAATGCACGGCAAATCCGTTTGGTACTATAAAAGTGCTAAACCAAAAATAACTAATCTTGCATGTTATAAAGCTTTGAAATTATTTTAAACAACGTCTAAGGCTAAACTACAAGGACATTGCATGATTTTATTTAAAAATTGCAATACCTTTTGCTGCTAAGCAAAATAAGAAGCAATAAAATTAATTTTAGTTGCAAAACTGCATAAAGAGCGCCTGCAAACTCAGCGCCTCAGACGAAAATACTGTTTACGCGCGCCAACGCCCCGCGCCACGCCACACCTTCAAAATTACTGGCAGCGCGATACGATTTAGTCCTGCCTAAAATATTCTCACATTTACGTAATAAAAATCATAAGAAGACGTAATTGCGAAATTTGAAGTCGGTGAGTCATCCCAAACTTGTCCAAATGTTCACCTACGAAATTCTACCTGCAGTACGTCATGTTGCTAAGAGCCAACGCAAATATTACTGATTCTATGTCTTAACATTTATACATGCCCTTCGGCAATTTGAAAAAGATTCATGATTGTAAAACCTACTAGCGCAATCAATACGCTAAAATAATGATTCATTTCGTGCTTGCTTGCATGTCAACACATGTTCTAAAATGAACATACACTGCGATATTTCACATACTACCCACTAATGTAAGCACTTATCATGTAACATTATACATGAAACAGACAAAGGGTAAGGAAAACATTACAAGCGCCTACAATATAGGTAATATTGGCCTGCCTGTCGTGGGTACTCGGAAAACCCCTGCCATTCGAAACTATCCTCAGGGGAAATCAAATCTATTCCGTTCTCAAATCTAACGGATATGCAAAATTAGTCTGTAGGAGCATATTGTGAAAGTACCTAGTTACGTCACAGCAAAATAATTCACTGTCCTGTCACCTTTAATTTGGTGAACAAGCTACATTTTCAAAGTTATGCGCAGATATCTAATCTCGCACAAACATAATACGAAGCGTTCGGAACGAACCTATACCTAAGCTAACATACCTATATATAGGTAGGTATATGTCTAAGCATGCATTGACACTTAAAACTTAAACCTGTAATGTAATATCATTCATAAGATAACATACAGATGGTAAGGTACTTACCTACTTACCAACATAGCCCCTAATAGTCCAGTGCATTCTACACAGTTTTATCATTGTGATAAAAACAGGTCTAACTATCAGGGCAAATTTAATACAGGTCCCAATAAAGTGAAGTCCACTCTATTGTTTACACTCAAATCGGGTACAAGATACGTACTTATGACCCGTAGTTGCATTACCCAATCCATAACCAACTGAGTCAATTCTCAAAGAGTTGACAACTATGACAAAAACGAGGGTATAGATACTGTAATATTTCCATACTAATCTTACTAGCAAAATACTTGTTCATAAAGTTGACATGCGATTCAGAAGATTCAGAACTGCTAAGATTGCGAAGAAATTCAGATTATCGCATCTGAAGGCAATTTCAGTCACAAAGTACCTAAACAACCTAATATATGATGCGTAAAGTAGGTACCAAGACAAGAAATGTGGCCCCTCCAAGACTGAGTTGAATTGTTCAGTTTAACGTTAATATACACCGTTACAAATGGCGCCTTTGACAGGCGTTCCATAATTTTGACACAATCACATAAAATCATGCCTTTTACCCCTGTGGGATAGGCAGAGCGTAAAGACTTTTTAATGGCAAGTCGAACAAATATTCAATGAACATTGTAACAAAATAGCATTGATGTCGTCGTCCGTCACGTTTGTTGACACGACGTCAACCCATTGATTTAAATCCTTATAGATACACATGGTGCTCACAAGGACATAGTATAAATGGAATAACATTTATCAGCCAAGTATTTGTAGCAAGTCAAACTACTTTACCCCATCCTTGCTCATAGTTAGGGTTGCCTACCGTCTGACTGTGCAGAGCCCTGTCTGGTCAAATACGACATGCCTGGCCTGACCAAACTTTTAGCTAGGCCACGCACTTGAGGAAACATTTTCAAAGAAATGGACAACCTACAAATTCACGGATATGTTAAGTGCATACGCAAATTTCAGTGCGTGCAGTGCAATCAATTTCTATACTACTCGCTCGTGTTTATATTTCTATGCATGCCGTCGTTCAATCTCGTAAAAGAAATATTTTGCAAGCACACATGCTAAAATAACATGCGGGCAGCGTACTTTTGTACCAGCCTTCAAGTGTGTTGAGATCTAATACCTACACACTTACATACATACATATATCACGCCTATATCCCTTGCGAAGTAGGCAGAGCGTAAAAGGCTGTAAAAAACGGTCATTTACACCATATCTGACAAAGGTTTGAGGGTAATTCAGAAGTCTGTATATCAACATAGTGACAGGTTGTCAGCCGGTTGCATAAAACTGCAAGTTAATGAGATTTCGGTTTTGGTTGGTTTCGACACGATGTAAGCCCGGCTTTTCTACGTATATACTGCTACGGCTTGGCAACCCTATTCACGGACAGATTTACATGAAAAACATTAGTCGATATGTGAAGATTTACTTTCATCCATACGTATATGAAACATCGAACTGCATTCCAACAGGAGTCTTTACGTATAAAATCTATCTACCCTCAATAATATTTATGAATGTAAATAATCATGGAATATGTGTGTAGGTACCAACTCACACGTTATTTAGTAATACAGCGTTGTTAAAAGTTGTACAATGTCACGTACATTGTACAATTGTGTAAGAAATATCGTTGATGTTAATTTTATGTGGTTTGCTGGTTGTTATACGGAAAGAAATCACAATAAAGAAAGGCGCCAAATCAGTCAAATCCAAAGTGCGTCTAATGTCAACACTGAAGTAAATTGCATAATGTAAGTAGTAAGTAATGCATGGTTGGTTACAAATAAGTGCGCGATCAGCGCGTTTGTATGAATCGCACGAATACAGAGTCTTATTATAAAGGACCTTACAATAATGTCGAGTTAACTTGTACATATACTAAAGAATGCTGCAAATGCTGAATTCCTTAGAAATGCTTAATCCTTTAGATAAAGGATCAATATCAATACGAATATAGTTGACGTTTAAAATCAAAATCTGTCTATGGCGATTTATTAATCCGACTCAGGTTCTTGTCGATACTTTCAACCTTTTTCGTTGCAAGAAGAATGCAGAATCATGTTCATAATGACGATGACCTAAAGTGGAAATGAGATAAGATTTAATAAATGTATCAACTCTAAATCTCAGCTTATGCATTAAGTATAAGCGTATGAAATAAAACCTCTAGGTGCATATACCTTATTTGCTTACGCATGTATTATGCGTAATTCTGCTGAAATCTCATTATATTTCGTGTTTGATTCCGAAGCTGATCTTAGCGCAGTGGAAGCAAATTAAAGTTATCTTAAGAGGCTACTAATGGCTACTATACCAAGCTGAAAGTTCGTGAGCTGTCAGTTCATAAAAACATTTCTATCTCATTTATGCATCCCACCCGTCCCGCAGCCGTAAAAGAGACAGATATAGCTCGCTACCGGAAAATTTGCGTTCTGGGTTTACCAGGTTCCCCGTTTGAAATCGCCACCAAATTTGTTGATAGTGGCATTATTTTGCTGCCAATAAAATATTCTATGCCCGTATCATTTGTTTTGCTGAAATTTTTGTAATATTTAAAAGATACCATTGCGTTAACTTGGTGATAATTTTAGAGCATTTTGCCACGGCCATATCTTTTTAAATGCATTATTACATCCAGATAAAGAATATGGAGCATAGATCTAGTCCAGAAGAGTTACCGTGCCAAAAATTTAGTCGATCGGTTGCGAAATGGCAGAGGGATACGTTGAAAGCGTTTGTATGAAAAATTATGACTATAGATCCCTCTTAAAATCTAAAACTAAATGGTCGATCAGCCTCGGAACAACATTTGACTACGATTCGTAGTGCTCTTTACTATAGCTAAATAAAATAAATTTAATGAGAGAATTTTGTTCCGGAAAGTTTCCGGCCGAGAAATTCTTGTTTCCAAAATCTACTTAAACAGGGACCTAGCAGCGAATTGCTTACCGTGCGAATTATGACGCCGCCGTTTCCTTGTAAGTCTAGTTTTTGACAGGAAAAAGGTATCAGGTTTTGAGGAAGACATTTGGATTGGGATTTAGATACTAGACTTACTGCACCCGGACACCAGCTCGTGTGGCACTCCGTTCCTCCAACAATTTTGGTTTCACCTTAGTTTGTCACTATTATTCACTAGTTCACAGTTCGACATCAAATAATGTTTTAACACACACATAACAAAGATTTCTCCTGCACACTACTGGTTGCGACAGCAAAGAGTTTGCTGTACAAAACGCAAAACTAAAAGATTTCTGAGAAATCAGCCCGTTGGCCCCAATCAAAAATATGTAGCTATCGGCAGCCGCGACGCGAGCGAACCCAAAGTGAGGTTATGTTGCCGGCGGCCGCGTGGTTCTCAATCAAAGCGCCGGAACCAAATCCACTTGGTTCACTTCCCCACCGAACAGGGAAAAACCACACGAGAAAACCGAAAGCACACTAAATTACACCATTTATAATTAAAATTCGCATCAACGATGCGAGCGACGGCAGAGGACGTGACAAAGACGAACAGTGTTGCCAGCGCCGTCTGCTCAGAAATGGCTCGAGACGCAAAGCACCGCGCGCCCATTTGATACGAAACTAAACATTCACCCGCCCCGGACCGACCCATCGGTCCGCTCTATGCATGGCAGGCGTGATAATGTAGCTACTGCTCGCTTAAGGACTGAATCCCCCACCTGAACTTCTGCAACTCGAGGAGTGCCATCACTACCCGGAAACAGGTTGAGAATGCGCCCCCGGCGCCAACGCAGTGGCGGTAGGTTGGCATCCTTAACCAGAACGAGATCCCCAATGCAGGGGGGTTCAGTCCTGTCCGTCCACTTAAGGCGTTGCTGCAGAATGTGCAAGTACTCAAGCGACCAACGCTTCCAAAAGTTTTGAGTCATTTGCTGCAACAACTGATAACGCGACAAACGATTGCTATTCACCTCCGTATAGGGATATTCCGGCAAGGCGTTAAGTGGGCGGCCAATTAAGAAATGCCCTGGCGTCAGGGCCTCTAAATCATTTGGGTCTGAGCTGAGCGGACACAAAGGACGCGAATTGAGTACAGCCTCAATTTTACAAAACACGGTCGCCAGCTCCTCGAAAGTCAAAATTGTTAACCCTACAACGCGCAACAAATGCGTCTTAGCGGACTTTACAACCGCTTCAAAAATACCACCCCAGTGAGGGCACGCTGGTGGATCGAACACCCAGGTAATGCCCTGACGGAGAGGCCCGTGCTGATGGCTTCTTCGTTCTCCCTTAAGAACGTTACAATTTCATCATACACCGATCAGCACCCTTAAAGTTGGTACCACAATCCGACCTGATCAGCGCTGGTCGCCCTCGTCGCGACGTAAATCTCTCCAGCGCTGCCAAAAGGCCTCCGTAGAAAGGTCGGCCACGAGCTCCAAGTGGACGGCCTTGGTGGCTAGGCACACGAACACGCACAAGTACGCCTTGATAGACTTTGCGTTCCGTAGGCGTGATGCCTTTACCATGAAAGGGCCTGCAAAATCCGTTCCCACACCTGCAAACGTCCAGGCCTCCGTCACCCGGTCCGGTGGAAGATCTCCCATCTGTGGCTGCATTGTGGCTGCCTTCAAGCGGTAACAAGGCAAGCACCTAAACACAACGCTACGTACCGTTCGTCGTCCCGATAAGATCCAGAACTCGCGCTGTAGGATGGCCAATAGCGCATTACAGCCCGCGTGCGAGTTTTTCTCATGACGATCCCTGACTAAGAGCTCAACTAAGGGTCCCTTTTTTGGAAGTAACAGTGGATGCCGAGCCGAAAAGGGCAGGCTAGCGTTCCGAAGTCTGCCTCCAACCCTGAGCATACCTTGCTCATCCAGGAATGGGTTGAGGCGCACAATTCCTCCCTTCAGCTTTCCACGTCCATCCCTGAGCAGCCTGACCTCCTCTTCAAAATGTTCCGCCTGGACGACTCTAACTAATGAGCATAGAGCCGCATTCCGTTCCGCAGGCGAGAGGACAGGTGTAAAGTTCCGTTCTGCTTGAGGCTTCCTGCAGTTGTTCACGAACCGTTTGATCCAACCTGTCACCCCAAGAAGTTTGTCGAGGAGCTATACCGTTCCAGCAAGAAAGCTGGGTTAGGCTTCGGTACGAGTTGCCCCACGTTCACTCGCAAACCTCGATCAGGTGGCCCAAGCGGCGCCCTGCACTCGTTGAATGGCCATTCCTGCGGCGACTCAGTCAGCCATTGAGGTCCCCACCACAGTGGGTGACTCACCAAATCAGGTGCCCTGCACCCGCGCGAAGCGCAGTCCGCTGGGTTCCATTCTCCCGGTACGTGCCTCCACACTAACGGAGTTTCCGACCCCGTAATCTGTGACACCCGATTTGCCACGAAAACCTCAAGTGTATGTACCGACGTCTGCAACCAGCACAGAACTATCCGACTGTCAGTCCACGCGTACACCGTTTCATCCAAGTTGATGGTACCACGCAGATTGCAGGTTACATGATTTAGCAAGCGCGCTAGAAGAGCTGCCCTGCCAATTCCAATTTGGGGATGGTCCATCTAGTTCTGACTGGTGCCACCTTACTTTTGGCCATAACCAGACGCACGTGCACAGTTCCCGTTGAACTTGCTGTCCGAAGGTATACAGCTGCCGCGTACCCTCGCTCCGAGGCGTCACAAAACCCATGTAGGGTAGCCTTACATCCCACCGATGGGACTAACTTGCGGGGTATCGCGATGTGCACAATCCCTGGTAAGGTGGTCACAAACTTGAGCCAATCCTTCAACAACTCTCCGGAGAGTTGGTCGTCCCATCCTAAGTTGGCTAGCCACAACCTTTGTAAAAGCACTTCGCCATGAACGTAACCGGGGCGATCCATCCGTTAGGATCGAACGTTCTAGCGATTGTCGACAGTACCGACCGCTTAGTCCAAGTTTTCTCCAAAAGGTCGGGCTCGATCTTGTACGTGAATACGTCATGCGTTGGCCTATATTGCACCCCGAGGATGCCCAACGTATTTGGATTGTCCGGGTTCTCAAAGAGGTGCGGGTCCTGCCAGGAGCTCTGGGCAACTGGACAACCATTTCCGCAACTCGTAACCTCCTGAACCCATGATCGCGATCAACTCGTCTCGTAGAATTAGCGCCTGCTCCACGCTATCAGCACCCGTGCAGATATCGTCCACGTAGACGTCGCGATCCAGTACTGCTGCGGCTCGAGGATATCTTACCCTTTCCTGTGCGGCCAACTCTCGCAGCGTACGTACTGCCAAATACGGACTTGGCTTAAGTCCATACGTCACCGTGTTAAGTTCGTATGTGACCATCGGCTCATCTGGGCTCTCACGCCACAAAATCAGCTGATACCGACGGTCATCCGGATGTATCATGGTTTGGCGAAACATCATTTTGACGTCTGCGACGAACGCTACCTGGTGCAAACGAAAGTCTGTGAGAATGTCCACAATGTCCCGGTTCAATTTAGGACCCGCGTGCAAACATTGGTTCACAGACACACCATTCGAGGTAGGAGCAGAACCGTCAAACACCACCCGTATTTTCGCCTCAGGTGACTTCAAGACAGCCAGGTGTGGAATGTAATAATGCTCGACACACCTCCAATTCAGGCTGGACACCGACATGTGGCCCAATTGAATATATTCCCGCATGAATTTATATACTTCTGCCGAAGTGCTGGGTCTCGCCTCATCTTCCGCTCCATTCCGAGTAGTCTCCGTTCCGCGAGCTGTCGCGAACTACCTAAAGCGGGGCGGTTTGGGAGAAAAGGTAGCCTGGTCACGAATCTGCCTGACGGGCATCTCGCAGTGTTGTATTGATAGAACAACTCGCACTCGTCATCCTCTGGCTTCCGTCTGTCCGCCGTGGGCGGCTCTTCAGACTCCCAAAACCTCTGCAGCACCTCTGACAGCACACTACCATAGAGGACCGTATCCCTTCTGGTAGGTCCTGAGGTCTCCAAACTGGGCCGAAAACAACATACCCCTGTGGTATCTACGGCCACCAAACCAGTTTCCTGGAGTACCTTCTTCCTACCGCACCATAATCTCCCGAGGACGTCTGACCCGAGAAGTACGTCCACCGTACCAGGAGTATCAAAATCAGGATCAGCTAACTCCAACCCTGTGGTTAACCCTCGTACCGTTGGTGGTAACCTAACCTGAGGGAGTTTCCCAACCACTTCATCCAGCACCACGGCTGAGACTTGATAGCTGACCCTGTACATGTGCTACCTAATGTGAACTCAAAGTTCGTCTGACCCCGAATGTCAGGCACATTTAGGCCCCGATGCCTACAGCTTCATCCTCACTTGGCTGTACATTTAGGCCTAGCCTACTCACCAGCTTACTCGATACAATACATCCCTGAGCCCCTGTATCCAGTAGGGCTCTTACTTGAATGGTCCGGCCACCGTATCCCCATACCCAAATCTTAGCCGTTGGCAAAAGTACCGTGATTGGACGGGAGCCGAAGCTGATGAGTAGGCGGCGATTACCTAGCGGGAATCTAAACGCGGTGAGGCCGCGTCCCGCGGGGTATCCCCTCGCTACCCAAACCTGTGTATGGGTCCCACTCCTGCTGGTAGGAGGTCTGCCCATAAAGGCCATGGCTGGAGTTCTATAGTACCCCGACGGCAAACGTCCGTACCGAGGTTGCGCCTGTAGCCGCGGGTACTCAGGCATAGGCGGAGGCATGCGTGGGTCTTGAGACCCAACCAGGTGGCTCAAGCCCGCAGAATACTGCATGTACCCTGGTGGCTGCCTAGTGCTCCCTGACACCCGCCCGTTTGATCCCGTACCTGGGATGGGTGTCCTTGGCCACGTTCCGTGTCGTTCCTTCCCAATCCGGCACCTGCTGCCGTGGTGGAGATCGTCCCCACGTCCGTTGGTAAGTGGGCTCCGTCTGTTGACGTCCCCTGCCTGTCCCTGTGACCGATGCGGAGGTGGGCTCCTCCTTGGAGGGGGTGGGTTGCGCTCCTCCCTTGGTGGGCAGGCTCCTTCGCTGATCCGATCCAGCGCTGCCCCGGCGTCTCCTCCGGAGCCAATCAAGCAAAGCAGCGGATTGTGTGCACCCTGGCAGTACCTACAGTTGGTGCTTGAAGGGCACTCGCACCTGATGCGGCCCCAGGCACCGAAAACACCAACGCCTCTGCTGTGCCACACCCCGTCTCCTCTGAACCCGCTGCGCAGCAAACTCCTGACACGCTGTCACCCCGTGGCCTGTCTCCCTGCAGTAGGCACACCCTGATTCCAATGCGGTGTTGTACCGCCTGGGTTGCCTACTGTTGCCTCCTCGCGCCGGTGCACCCGGCCGTTCCGGGTGGCGAGGGGCAGAGGTCTCCTTGCGTGGGGCTTCACCAGCCTGGACGTCCACTCGCCTGCTTTCGGCCTCGAGGAACGACTTCAGATCCTCGTAGGTCGGGAGGTGGTCCGAGGACTTGCCCCATGGAGCTGCTCGAATCGAGCGACCATTTCGCTCGGCAGGCGGCGAAGCACTGTGTGGACCAAGATATAACCGTAGCCCGCCACTGGCAAACCCTGTCGCTCCAGTGCGCTGACCGCGACGCTGACTGGGTGGAAGATTTTCTCGCGGAGGTCCGTACCTCGCGTTATGGTTGGTATTGACAGCCACTGGTCTAACAGCCTGTCTACAATCAGGCGCTTGTTCCGATACCGGTCGGTAAGGATCTTCCACGCCACCTCATAATTGCTATCCGAGACAGCCAAATGCGTCAGCAATTCATGAGGCTCTCCATGTAGCCTGGACATCAGCTGAGCCATCTTGTACGCCGGCGTTATGTCCGTCCGTGTGTGGACCACGCTGCTATACAGGTCCTCAAACGCCGGCCAGTCGGCGTAATCGCCTGCAAAGACTGGAACCGTAACAGGCGGAAGAGGCACCTGTAATCCTTGTCCCACTTTACCACGGAATGGCTTTTCCTTTCCGTCACGTCGCCTAGATATGTCCGCAGCTGCCTGCTCAATGTCCTGTGCCAGCTCCAAGCACTGGCTTACATCGCCCTCGACCAGCTCCTTATCTTCAGGGTTAGGAGCTTCCTCAAGGAGCATGAGGCACTCTGTGAGGTGTTCCGACACAACCCGAACCCGTTCATCTGCCTGTAGTGCACTTTTCAAGAGCGCGTCCTCCCGGTCCTCGCGGCCGATCATTGCCGCTGTGGTAGTAAACCACCTTAATTCTGTCTTTATAGCAGCCTTATACCTGGCGATCGAGGAGCCATGGTACCAACTTTTACACACTCGACTTAATAAAAACGAAAACCAATAAACAAATACCACAAAATAAATGTTAGTTGACTGGCCTAGACCTTACCGATAAGGTACCGTTCACTAGGCAAACAATACAGTCACAAAAAAACCGAAACAATATTTTCCAAAATTAATAAAATATGTGGGTAATATAAAAACACGCTTAATACTAAATTACGGCTAACTATGTTGCAATAAAGCAACCACGCTCTGCTACCAAAAATGTTTGATTCCGAAGCTGATCTTAGCGCAGTGGAAGCAAATTAAAGTTATCTTAAAATCTAAAACTAAATGGTCGATCAGCCTCGAACAACATTTGACTACGATTCGTAGTGCTCTTTACTATAGCTAAATAAAATAAATTTAATGAGAGAATTTTTTTCCGGAAAGTTTCCGGCCGAGAAATTCTTGTTTCCAAAGTCTACTTATACAGGACCTAGCAGCGAATTGCTTACCGTGCGAATTATGACGCCGCCGTTTCCTTGTAAGTCTAGTTTTGACAGAAAAAAGGTATCAGATTTTGAGGAAGACATTTGGATTGGGATTTAGATACTAGACTTACTGCACCCGGACACCAGCTCGTGTGGCACTCCGTTCCTCCAACAATTTTGGTTTCACCTTAGTTTGTCACTCTATTATTCACTAGTTCACAGTTCGACATCAAATAATGTTTTAACACACACATAACAAAGATTTCTGCACACTACTGGTTGCGACAGCAAAGAGTTTGCTGTACAAAACGCAAAACTAAAAGATTTCTGAGAAATCAGCCCCGTTGGCGGGGGGGGGGAATATGTAGCTATCGGCAGCCGCGACGCGAGCGAACCCAAAGTGAGGTTATGTTGCCGGCGGCCGCGTGGTTCTCAATCAAAGCGCCGGAACCAAATCCACTTGGTTCACTTCCCCACCGAACAGGGAAAAACCACACGAGAAAACCGAAAGCACACTAAATTACACCATTTATAATTAAAATTCGCATCAACGATGCGAGCGACGGCAGAGGACGTGACAAAGACGAACAGTGTTGCCAGCGCCGTCTGCTCAAAAAGAAATGGCTCGAGACGCAAATCGCACCGCGCGCCCATTTGATACGAAACTAAACATTTCGCCTAAATTTTGGTTTCTTGTCATAAGCAACAAAATAAAAGTTTGCCATACTTCAAATACGACACGTAACGACTATTATGTTATGATATGAACGACTAATGACCGTAATTGTGGCATCTAGTGTCTAGCTGATATATTCCTGTAGTTTATCCTGATTATACCATACTTCACTAAACCAGAGTAAGTGGTTACACTAAAGGGCAAATCCTTCAAATTGCTATCATGATAAGATAACATAGATACTGTTTTTTAGTCATGCCCTTCACCAACCCCCATGGGGTTCAGGAGTGACTTCAATAGCATATGTTTCAAGGTAGGGTAGAGTGTTCTTACTCGAAGCATGCACGAGTGCACTCCAAGTGCACTACCCTATGACATCCTACTCGTTTTCTTCATAATTATAACTTAATACTTTCAAGTGAAACCTTGCTAAAAGCAACTATCTTTAAAAAATATCAATTCCCACTAATATTTACAATTGTGTAGCTGTTGTAAGAACTTAATGAACAAGGTTGCATAAAGTATCTTAATGATAAAACAAATGTGTACTTTCCTATACACGATATCAATTGCTAACTGTTTCAAATTGTATATATTGTAATAGTATTACATATCTTTCTATCCTATAATAAATAAAAGTACATTCATGAAATATAAAATATTTATATTACTTATTTAAAGCTCATAATTTTTTCCTCTTTCTCTTAATAAAATAGGTCATATTATTATTTTTCTGTCTTTCACATTGGTGATTGCTCCACCAGGCGATAACAAACAGGTCTCATGTTTTGTTTTATGTTTCGAATAGCGGTACAGTTGTTTAATGACAGCGTTTTACCTATCAATAAAACGCTTATTAAATAACTTACCCTATTCGAAACATAAAAGTTTCTCAACTGCCTGGTGATTAATTAAAAAGAAAATGTATGCAAACATACATTTCTTTTTATAAACATGAGATCCAATGAAGGCAAGAGCGCTGCGCGCCTGCCTCGTGTCGCAATCGGAGGGGATGCGAGAAAGAGATGTCGCGTGCTAGAAAGGGACAGATGTAGCCACTACCGACCGTCCTCAAGGGAACCACATACGCCTCTCTCATGTTTTGTTTTATGTTTCGAATAGGGTAAGTTATTTAATAAGCGTTTTATTGATAGGTAAAACGCTGTCAATTCGCTTCTTGACTGGGTCGTAAATAAAATACAAAAGTTATATGCTTAAAACTATTGTCCAAAAATACTACAGACTTCATTCATCGTTTTTCAAAATATTAAGTTTGAATGATTTAAATACACTTTTTTGTAAAAGTTGTTGTTTTGACTTCATCCAAAATAATGAAATATTTCAATAATCTTATACAAAATATTGTTTTCGGTCGTTTTAAAAAGTAGCTCATTTGACCTGTCAGTCAAGTAGCAGATTAGGCAACATTTTAGTCAGTAGTCAGCCAGTCCACCAAAACTGTTGTCAGTACATCTCTAATTTCTAGTAGGTAATATGAATTTGTTACCTAGTTGTATTTTTTTGATGGTTCCTTGATCTTTCCTGGCAATGCCGTGCTTCTCAGTCAGATGCTTCCTCAATGAGAAACTTAGGGCATACGTGGCATCACAGAGGCTGCAGTCATACCTATACATTCTGTGATGTATGCTGTTGAAATGACTGATCATAGCGTACTTGGTGTGACACCTCTTTGGACACTGAGGGCATTGTATGGTTCTGTCTAAATGAAGTTTTTTATGTGATGCTAGGGAAGTACTTCTATAAAATGTCATTTCACATTTGTCACATTTGTAAGGGCGTTTCCCTGTATGTCTTCTCATATGCTCCACGAGTTGAGGTTTAGTGGCACATTTGTACTCGCATGTCTCACACTCATATCTTGGTGATTCATGTACACGAGCCAAGTGTTGTTCTAGTTCTGCTTTGGTCCAAAATTTTTTCGCACATTTGTCGCATATATGTTTTAGAGGTAAATTTGTGTGAAAATGCTGTATATGATTTCTCAAACTTGATTTGGTGGATAAATATTTCATACAAATATTGCATTGATAAGCTGTAGTGCTTGGTCGTGGTTTGTATTTCTTTCTTCTTTTGTTTATGCCTGTGCCATCATCGTCCTCGTCTGAGTAGTTGCTCGCAGCACTGGAATCTTCATCGGGCTGGTATTCCTCCACTTCTTCACTTTCAGAGTCAGTGATGATATCAAAACTGGATATCTTCTTTTTTGCTGCTTTTTTTTGTCTTTCTTTTCTATTTAAACTTTCAGCCAGCTCCTGTAAATGTTCAGCCTTAGCTAATTCATCATCTGGGTCAGGCCAATAGAAGTCATTATCTGAATCTCTATCATCACAAACTTTGTCATCAACTTGTTTTTTGTCACCTACTTCACTTTCCTGAGCGGTTGGTTTATCAGCACATATTTCTTTCTCAGTACCATCTTCCTCTTCAGAATCTTTGTCCAAGTTGTCATTATGCTCAGCATCTTTTGGTTCATCTGTGTTTTTCTTTTCATTACCTTCTTTCTGCTTGTCCAGCAAATACTCAGAACTTAAATATTCAATTTCTTCATAATCATCAGAGAATTCATTCCTAATATCATCGCCACTAACATGGTCATCATCATCATGAACCACTGTTTCTCTTGCCAAGTTATCAAATGTTGGAGAGCTGCGAGGACTTTTACATGCCTCTGGTGAACAGCCGTTTTGATTGTTGTTCAAAAACAACACATATTCACATAATTTGTCTTTGAAATCCAAAGTTGTAGTCGTAAAAGTAAAATAATTGTGCACAAATTTTATTAGTTGTTCGTTGCTACTCTCACACCTCTTCCTGAATATTGTTGCTCGCTTGAGGTCCTGCAAGCACCTCGCGCACATCTTGTCTGGTAAAGCTAAAGAGGTGTTCTTAATAGAAATACCAGTAATAGTGCATACAGCTTTACCGTAAGTATCGTAGCCACTCAACCCATCTTCATCTTCGTCAGTAATATCAGTCAGACACACCGTGTTTCCAGTATTCCCGTGAGAAAGACACAGTCGACAAATAGTTTCAAATACATTTCCGCAGCTTTCCATTTCCATAACTGTAGCATAACACTGATACAGGGTCAAAATTCTACTATTATTTAATATAAAATATTTTGTTTTGCATTTTGAGCTATTTTTTTCAGTTCTGACATTATTTTTCTTTTTTCGGTAAATGGGAAGATTAGGAAGCGAGCCACAACGCGCAACATTATAATGCCTGACATTATGGCTGATATTGGATATTGCACAACATAGTATTTCGATGATGATTCCTTCTGCAACGATCAACGACGGCTGTGACGACGGGCCTACCATCCAGGCCAGTATACCCACTAGTGTTGATGAGGATTCCTCTTCCGCTTCCTCATAATGCGGAAGTTCCGCAATTTTTAAGGTTCCTCATCCGCTACCGCTTCCACATTAAAGAAATCCTAAATTCCTCTTCCGCTTCCGCTACCTCATATATTCAGTAGCAAAGGAATACAGTCGCACATGTACGGGTATAAAAAGTCTGACATAATAATTTAATCTCATTTTCGTTTTCTTTGACCGATTACTCTTCTTCCTCATCCGCATCCTCTTCCTCATAAATAAATCCTCATCCTCATCCGCATCTTCCAACTTTCAGCTCGTTACTTCCTCTTCCGCTTCCTCTTCCTCATAACAGCTTCCTCATCAACACTAATACCCACTGACCAGCAATACTTGAAGGTCTTCTGGCCCCCACCGCAGTGTTATTTCAATAACTCCAAAGGTGAAACCAATAACTACATACATAGTAATAAAGTTATATGAAGTCTTTTTGTGTTTCTGTTCGCCTGTCGTATTACTCTTAAACCACACAACGGATTTTGATGCGGTTTATTGTAATAGATAGGATGATTCAAGATAAAGGTATATAACATACGCCGGGTAATTGAGTTCCATGCAGCGAGTGAAACTGCTGACTTTTGTCGGCTATGGTTAATAGGGCCGCTATTAAATAATAAAATCAATATTTACTCAAGTATGACAAAAGTTGCTTGGCTGCAGTGAAATTCCAGTACGGTATCACCTTTAACACATACATACATCTCGCCTTTATCCCTTGCGGGGTAGGCAGAGCGTCAAACAAAATACGGTAGTTATCGCCACTTCTGACAAATATTTGAGGGCCGTTTTAGCTGTTCTCGGGTATCGCTGTAGTGACAGGTTGTCAGCCCGTTGCCTAAAATTGCAATACACATGAAACCCTTGAGTCCTTTAGTTGCTTCTTACGACACCCACATGAAAGAAATGGGGTGACGCTATTCTAAGCCGGCATCACACGGCCAACACATACAACAGGGATTCTCGAGGGAATTGCTCTATGGCGATTTGTTTATTATCGGTTGTTAACAAATTATGCTGAGAAAATATAAAATGATAATAAAATGAAACAACACAAGTTACGAATTAAATAAACTTTATAACACAATAATATTCGTTTCTACTCGTTTCCCCACGTAGGTTACAGGTATTCGGTGTATTTGGGCATCTTGTTCTTGGTGAGAGTGTTGCCGCTCGTGTAGCCTGTCTCGTACTCGAACTCGGGGTGGTTGTAGATCACCTGCGAATTCACAACAACCATATTATGTATTATCATAGGTATTATTACCATAAAAAAACGGCTAAGTGCGAGTTGGACTCGCCCACCGAGTGTTCCGTACTAAGATTTGTAGGTTATTCTGCTCGTAAATCTCTATGGTAAATCTATATTTCATATGATACTCCATTTGGACAACTATTGTTTTATTTTTTCGGCCCCGTAAAACTAAAAATTTATGAAAATGAAAATTTTGAGAGATTTTCCTTAATTTGTACTTCAAAACGAAGTTATTTGGAAAATTTCATTGTTCTAGGTCTACGGGAAGCACCCTCTGAATTATGATTCCCTTGAGAGGGTAAAAATACGCGTTTTACTGCATAAACGGCTATATCTTTAGGTACGGAACCCAAATCAATTGTCAAGATCTGTCCAGCCGTTTAGGCTGTAACGCGTGAAAAAGAATGTCTTGTCCACATACATACCCCCATATATACATACATACAAAATCAACATACACATGCAGTAAGCACCTCGGAAAATAGAACTCCTTCTGAGGCAGTCGGGTAGAAGTTAATATGAAAATGTTTATTAGCTTATGTGAGAAATTGAATAAACATGTTTTTAGAGTAGTACTTCTTACAAATTTGGCCGAACTACTAGATCTAAGTATTTGGAACCATGGCAGAATGAAGGCATGTTTCTGCCTTAAGTTGGTTTTTGTCTATATTGGTACCTGCTCCCTCTCGTAGGCGTCATCAGGCGAGGTGATGAGCTCGGGCACGTCGAGCCGCGGGATGGAGAACAGGTTCATCAGGTAGTGCTTGCTGTTCGTGAACTTCATGCGCTGGTCGCTCCACTCCACCTGAGAAATATGATAATCTTCTTCATCGAGTCGATAGTAACAATTTAAATAACTTTTGACCAGTGCTTGGCCACGGAAATGCCTCTAGTATTTGCTTCTTGCAGGTCTTGAAGCGTGCATGAGTTTGAGCAATTGGGGCAGGAGAGTAAGTGTCCCATAGTTTGGACAGCTCCACAGTCGCATCTGTCATTCACCGAGAAGCCCCACTTAACTCTGTTATAGTGGCACCTTCCTACACCAGCCCGGAGTCTATTAAGTGACTTCCAGACAACCCAGGGAAGGTCACAACCAGAGGGAAGCTTCTCGGCAGGTGGCAGGTGAGACGCATCAGGTGGGAACAACGTCGCCCAATGCTCAAGTCGTATTTTCGTGGCTTCATCCTCAGGGTACTTTTGCCTCATGAAGCTATTTCGACTCTTTAGGCGAGATTGTGGCAATTCGTGATGGTGTAACGGATGTCTGCTGTCGTTTAGTTGCTTGACCTTCTCCATTGAGCAGGCAGCATGCCGGCGACTACTTGGGGGGGCTATCCCGGCTAGCGAGTACAGGTGGGAAAGTGGCGTCGGCTTGAGTGTGCCTGTAATAATGCGGCACGACTCATTTAGAGCGGCGTCAACCTGACTGGCGTGTGCTGACCGTGCCCATACTGGACTCGCGTACTCGCCAGCTGAGAAACATAGAGCCAGAGCGCTGGTACGTAAGACATGAGGGGATGCACCCCACTTGGTAGTGGTTAGTCTTCGCAGAAGGTTGTTTCTAGCACCTACTTTGGACTTCAACTTGACGCAATTATGTTTGTACGTCAGACTTCGGTCCAAAGTAACGCCGAGGTATTTTGGCGTACAGTTATGGTTGATGGGTACTCCACACCACGTGATTTTGAGTCTTCTGCCAGCTTCCCGGTTGCGAAGATGAAACGCACAGGACTCTGTCTTCGATGGGTTAGGCCTCAAGAAATTCTCCTCGTAGTAGTTCGTGAGGCCAGCCAAAGCCTCCGACAGGTGGTTTTCAACAGCCTCAAAACGCTTAGCCTGACTTGTGAGCGCGAGATCGTCTGCGTATATGAATCGATTAGTAGCAGGATGAAGCGGTTGGTCATTTGTGTAAATATTGAACAGGATAGGTGCAAGGACACTACCCTGTGGGAGACCGTTTTTCTGTACACGCAATCTGCTCTTCTCGGAGTTCATATGCACCTGAAAACGTCGGTTTTGAAGCATCTCGCTAAGGATGTTGATGAAAAACTCATCATTGGTATAGGTTGATAGTTTTCCTATTAGACGTTTTAAGTTCACGGTGTCATAGGCAGCACTTAAGTCAACGAAAACTGCTCCGGTAACCAGACCAAGCTCGAATCCGTTTTCTATGTGCTGTGTTAGATTCAGTACTTGACTGCAGCAAGATTTACCAGGACGGAATCCAGCTTGATCCGGTATTAGTTGCGGGTCAATAATTTTGGTGAGTCGATTGAGTAAGAGGCGTTCAAACAGCTTGAAAGTGTGGCATAGCAGAGAAATTGGGCGGAAGTTTTTTGGATCGTTGGCAGACTTTCCTGGTTTCAACAGTGCGATGATCTTTGACTTTCTCCATAGTTTTGGAATTTTTGCAGTATCAACGCATGTGTTAAACATTTGTAGAAGCCAAGATACACCCATCGGACCAAGTTGTTTTAGCTGCTCTACACATATGTCATCCACTCCAGCTGCTTTCCCGCTTTTTAACTGTTTAATAGATGCGATGATTTCGTGTAGCGTGAACGGTTTGCTAATGTCACGAGTTGGATGTTCTATTGCTGATGGCTGCGTATGGGTAATTTTTCGACCGGGTTTGCCGTTGATATCCAGTACAGATATGATAATATCCAGTACAGATAGTACGAATGGGCTTGGCGATGGTAGAGGGCGCGTATAGTAACTCTCGGTCAAACACAGCATCCGATCTCTCCTTCAGTCGTAGCGGTTCTCCGTTCCACTGAACCGGGGAGGGGGAGGACTAAGTGTGTGCGATGGGTGCGCGCAATACGCGTCAAAAAATATTGAACAGATAATATTCATCACAAAATGTGCAGTAAAAATTTGGCGTCAGGAAATGTCATGTGCATGACAATCTATCTATCCTTTTCACACTTGGGCGAATTTAATATTTTTATCCTGTTTGAACATGACGTCTGATCTTCATGAGTCAGTTGACGCCGAATTTTAACTGCACATTTTGTGATGCATATTTTCTGTTGAATGGTTTTTGACGCGTATTGTGCGCATCCTGTGCGATTGCGTTTGCGCGAACTTTAACGTTTTTGCGAAGGATATATTATGAAGCGCCTTAATATATCCTGCTCAACTGACCGCTTTCGCATAATGGACTCCTATGTGGTGAATTAGCGCAATTTCATAAGGAGTAGAAGTGGTTGCTATGGTCGAAATCGGCCGGAAGAATCATCATCATGATAACACATATTATGATGGGTCATCATGTGTCGCCTCAGTGTCCACACAGAAAGAAACATGTTAATGGTAATTGCTGAACGGGACATTTCCGCAATGTATTTTGAAGTAATACGTTACGATACGTTTTCATTTGGGAGCAGATCTCCCTGAAATACAAACACATAACACGCATTTACACCTTACGGGGTAGGCTAAGTGTTAATAGCCGTAAAAAAAGTTTCAGAAATATCGTGTATAACTTGACAGGTTGTCGACCTGTCGCCTTAAATTGTAATACATACTTACTCGCCTTTAACGACACCCGCAAAAAAGAAATGAGGTGATGCTATTCTCAGCCGGCACCATATTTTTTAAACAGTACAATAGTGTTGTTTTGAAATGACATGACATACTTAGATACTACTCGACCAGCTTAACTTGGCCTCCCGCTTAGGCTGGTCGGTCATGACACTATGATTTTGAACAGACTTTACCTCTCTGGGGAACCTCCAGTCCTTCATCTTGGGGTCCTCCCGCTCGGTGTACTGGTCGAAGTTCAGACGCTCGATGTCCTCAACCACCTGCAACGGAAACACAATCATCATCATCATCTGCCTGCCCTTATCCCAAATCAGTTGGGGTCGGCGTATTACAGGTATTTATAACATTTGCGTATCTATTGACCGATCTGGCTAATGTATTCAGCACTTAGGCTTATGTATTCAAAACTTTGGATTACATTGGCTAATCTTATTGTACATTAAGACAATGAATTTGGCTCATGCATTGACTTGGGTTTGAATTATCTGTGTTGTAAAGTAAATTGTTGAAATTGATTAATGTTGACCACTTTGGTGGATGTATTGGCCACTTCGACTTAAGTATTGGCTTATGTTGATTACTTTGGGTCGTGTATTAAGCACTTTAGGTCATGTATTTCGTTTGACCCATTACTATTTATCAATACATAGTATAAAATGAAGTCAATATTTACGTTTCTCTGTCGGGGAATTCGCTAACTCTTCCGGATTTTGATGCGGTTTTTTGTAATGGATAGAGCGATTGAAGAGGGAGGTTTATTTATGTATAAGAAAAGCCGAGAAAATGTATTTTTCTCGCGGGAAAATTGGTTGCAGCGAGTGAAGCCGCTAACGGGCCGCTAGATAAATTATAAATTTATTCATCTACATATCTTGTATCTGTTATTTATGCATTATTTAATTCGTACTGACCACTTCGACCTCGCCGCCGCCGCTCCAGTCGTAGACGAGCAGCTCGGCGTGCGTGGCGATGTCGCGCAAGTACTTGTTCTTGTACTGGCGCTCCACCTCCGACAGGAAGCTAGGGGTCAGGGCCTTGCCCTTCACCTCGTGCTCGAGGCCGCGCGCTTTTACCGCCTGCGCTACCTGAAAAAACAGAAAAAGTTGGAAATTGCCCTTTTTTTACTTTTTTACACAGAACTTGGGCCTTTGCAGCACTACAGAACGGATTAAAATCTATATCTTTCTAAGAGTGTAACTATATTATGGATGTGAATATAAGAAATAGAAAAAATCTCATGCCCGATTTCCATCTACGAATGTCATTTTTTCTATTTCTTATTCTCACTTGTTAGAATAATATGGCACTGTGAGTGCATTAAAATCCCAATAGATATTTCATGGATAGCATTGATAGAAAAAGTCCCTGTAATGCACGACATTTAGTACAGTGTCAGACATTATTGTGGTGTGCAAAATTAACGTTGTGCGCGCATTACTTGTTTGTGAATGGAATGCACTGCCATTGTATAGTCCGCGCGCGATCTGGGCCCCAAGTCTGCTAATTTTTAGCCATTGTAATGCCAGCGAGACTCAACTGTCATTCTACTGCCACTGTGATTTTCCATACTAAAAACTGTTAGCAGACTACGAAATGGCCGAAACCATCCAACTGAGATGCCATCGAGACTCGACTTGAAACGATTTTTATTTAGCGGACTCGGGGCCCAGATTTTAGCCACGTTTTCGCCTCCGAATGCAATCAGATCGCGCGCGGAATACAGTTGGGGAACTTAGGGAAATCACTGAAGGTATGGTGGCTCATATTATGAGGTTAGGTAGTAAATACCTATATTTTTCTGATATGCCTACTATGAAAAAGCAGTTTATGTTAGTAGGGTAGGTTGATTTAAATGGATAGGAAACATTGTTTTGCTGGCAATAGTAATTTTTGACTGTGATATGCAGAAAATGGTTGAATTTATTATATAGAATAGAAGTCTGCCAGCCACTTTTAGGTTCACTAAAATAGCTTTTTATCTAATTACAAAAAAAAAAATATTTTGTTTTTGGTCTAAAGAAATAAATAATTTAAATTGCCTAACATACCTTATCAGCAGGCACATCCAGGTAGACCACCAGGTGGGGTCGGAGTAGCTCCTCAATGGTGTTGTTCCTCAGCTCGTAGTAGACTGAGCGGACACCCCGAGAAATGTGCTTCTCCTTGAACATGGCCTCCAGGAACACAAAGTCAGAGTACGGGGATCGTTCCAACACAACACCCTGACCGGTGTTCATCAAGTGAGCCAACGCATCAATATACTGCCCGTAACGCGCAATGTACATCATGATCTGGTAGTTCCCGGCTAGAGTGTGTGATGGGTTCAGGTTGAAGTCGACGTGGTCGAAGGTTCTGGTGTTCTCGGGCACTTGGTCGTTGAAGCAACGCAAGTCGACGCCGTTAGGGCGCACGTAGTGGATGTCCATGTTAGCTTCGGGGAAGTGCATCATCCCGAGGTCGTCGGCGAGCGCCTTCGCGAACTGCGTCTTGCCGGCGGCCACGGGGCCCTCAACTACCACCACTTTGGAGTTGTCGTCGAGTCTATGCGTCGTGCGGTCAAAGAGACTCCTCAGGTAGGTGTAGTCTTTGTTGACGTAGTCGAAGGGCGCGGGCTTGGGCGGCGGCGGCGGGAGCGACTCCCGCAGCGCGCGCCCCATGATGCTGCGGCGCTGCACGACGGTGCATGCCGCTATCTTCCCGGTCTGACCCGCGACAGACACTTTTATCACAGCGGTTCTGATGAGTGAGGACATCTTGATATGAGGTACCTCTCGGTTGTCCGGTACCTACGGAGTAGTAGATTATCAATTGTATTGTTTCAACACTGTAAGATTTATTAAAATAAAGCTAACTCTTTACCTCAAATCAATTTATTTTCAATGTAAAATTCGTATCGAGATCTGTGACATAACAAGGGGAACAGCTGCGTTCATAACCTATAACTCTCTTCTCTTTACAATCGGGAACGGGAAATTAAATGAAAATAATAATAATAAAGTTAAAAAATACGAAAAGAAATGGGGACATAGCAAGAGCAAATATCAAAATATAGAAAGAAATTTATTTCATTATTTATTATTGTTTAGATTATTTTTTCTGAACGCATCCATCCGACTTGACAGCTGATTTTCAGCCATAGACAATTTTTGTTTCTTTTTGGTATCATTGGACCAAAGTTGGCCCGACTTGATCGAGGCGCGTTGAGTGAGTTGTATCGAGTTTTGAGGTTATTTTCCTAAACCCGTTGTTTTCCTTATTATTTAGGTATTGTTATTTTGTAGTGTGGTGGTAGTTACTCTCCTCTGGTGAGTTAATTAATAACATCTTTTGTTATGGATGGTGTGGAGAAGGCGAAACCGCCGGATCCCGGCGGGACAGTAAATAATAAAAACACGTCGCTCGCGAGGACGCAACAAATGCAGGTCTTTCCCTTCGCCCCATTAAAGTTGGGCTCATTCTTGTCAAAAACAAGGTCCAAAATGTTGTCAGAGACGGCGTTAAGAGTCTAGGCAGGAACAGAGTGTCCATTGAATTTAAATCGGCCAGTGACGCCAACAAATTCCTTTCGAGCTCATTTCTCACTGGACATAAACTGGTTGCCACTATTCCATCTTACAATGTGCACAGAATGGGTCTTGTTCGTGGTGTCCCAATCGACTGGTCAATGGAGGAATTTGTTGACGCAACTGACCGAAAAGAAGGTCCCGGAAAAATCCTGAAAGCGCGACGACTTCAAAGAAAAGTCCGCAATGAAGATGGTTCCCTTCTTGGGTTCCTACACAGTCCGTCGTTTTGACTTTTGAGGGTCAACGCCTTCCCGAAAAATATTTGCGTTTTACACGTCCCTGACGGTTCAAGTCTATCAGCTCCCCACTATTCAGTGCCACAAATGCTTGAGGTACGGCCACGTCGAACACCAATGCCGTTCAGACGCTCGTTGCTACAGGTGCGCTAAGAAACACCCTGGCAAAGACTGCAAGGTGGCCCCTCAGTGTGCCACTTGCCTTTACTGTCTAGGTCGCCATTACGCCATTGACAAGTGTTGCCCAGAATACTCCCGCCAAAAGGCCATCAAACTAGTGATGTCTGAGGACAGTGTTTCATATAACGAGGCTGCTGCCCGCTTTCCAGTATCTCGCAGGTCATACGCTGACACAGCAAAGCAACTGGTATCCCCAAAGTCCCAGCTATTCTCAGAGCAGGAGCAAGACTCCGAGCCTTCATCTCCCCCATTCTCTCCTCTGACACAGTACAGCACACCCACAAAATCTTACCGCAAAACCATTTTCAGTACCCCTCGTGCTCGTACCCCATTTGTTGAAGGTTACGATCGCCGTGCCCTCAACGAAATTATCGCACAACCTCAATCTGAGGTCCCAAATGGTTCAGCCCTTCAGGACTCCCAGAGAACTGTAAGGCCCACTCCCAATGAAGATTTGTTCGAACTTCTCTTCAAACTTTTGACAAACATCATCTCCAAATGGAGTGATGTATTACCGAACAACGTTGCCCCGACCTTATCAAACTCGCTGAACAGTTATCCAGCATCAATGGCCCCACCTGCCCTGACACAGTTCCTCCAATGGAACACTAGAAGCATCAGTCCAAAGAAACCAGATTTAATTAATCTGATTAATAATCATTCTGTGTCCGTTGCGGCTATCTCGGAGACCTGGCTTAGACCGGGGTCTCGTTTTAGGTTCCTGGCTTCTCATGCCTCCGAGATGACCGTGGAGATGGACATGCAGGATGCGCTTTATTGATCAGAAGATGTTTTTCCTTCTCTGAAATTCCCTTACCCCCCCACTCTTCAGAAATCAATGCGGTTGCAGCTAAAGTTATGAACATAAATTTTATTTCCATTTACATCCCGCAACTTATTCCGGATCTATCTACAATTTTATTTTCAGTTCCTCCTCCTTTAATTATTTTGGGTGATTTTAACTGTCACAATACTTCCTGGGGGTCTTACCATTCTGACCCTTTTTCCTCCTTCTTAATTGATTTATTTAATGACATTAACGTTTGTGTCATAAATGACGGCGCCCCTACTCGCCGTGTGTATCCTGGGCAACACCCACAATCAGTTGTGGATTTAACTGCATGTTCGCCCGAACTTTCCTCTCTTCTCTCTTGGAGGGTTTTAAATCAATCATTTGGAAGTGATCACTTCCCTATAATTATTTCGAAACCTTTATCTGTCCTCCCATTTCGTAGACCTGATCCCCTCTTAAAATATAAAATTCAGGATGCTGACTGGCCAAAATTTTCTGAATATGTAGAGTCCAAGCTTAAAAACATTGACCCTGATCTTTTCAACAATCCTCTTCTGGCATACCCTTCTTTTGTTTCTACTTTATTTGAAGCTGCTGATTTATTCATTCCTAAAAAGAAATCCCCAAACTCTCTTATTTCTTCCCCTCCATGGTGGGATGCAGATTGCTCTACTATGGTCAGAGAGAGGGACAATGCCGAGTTATTATACAACCAGACATGTAATACTGTTGACTTCATTACATTCCAAAAGGTCTCGGCTCGTACCAAACGATTTCTTTCTAAAAGAAAAAAGAAAGGTTGGAGAGGTTTTTGTGAGAGCCTATCTCCGAGGACTCCTCCGTCACTCGTATGGAAAAGTATAAAACGATTTCGAGGTTCTCTTAGATCCGACCAATCTTCCTATGACTGCTCTCCTTGGTTGGAAGACTTTGCTGATAGACTTGCACCTCAGTATGCTCCGGAGGAATCTTGCATGAATCTGACTCCTCCTTTCACCTCTTTAGATAGATTCGACCAACCTTTTTCTATAACAGAGTTTAAAAATGTGCTTGCTGGTTTACGGAATACTTCTCCAGGGGAGGATGGTATTCCTTATTGTTTTATTTCGAAACTAAGTACCTTTAGTCAAGAAATTCTTTTAAAAATTTTAAATAACTTTTTCATTGCAGGCATAATTCCGGATTCCTGAAAACCCAAATTATAATCCCAATTTTGAAACCAAATAAAACCCTAATGATGCTAGTTCATACCGGCCTATTGCTCTTTCGGCTACAATAGGGAAGCTTTTAGAACACCTTGTTAAAAATAGATTAGAGTGGCTAATGGAAAATAAAAGATCCTCGCTGATAGTCAGTTTGGCTTCCGAAAGGTAAGAGCACTATGGACAACTTAAGTATACTAACGTCAGATATCCGTCTTAGTCAATCCAAAAAAGAACATCTTGCGGCATGTTTTCTAGATATCTCTGCGGCCTATGATAGTGTCCTCCTTCCGGTGCTCAGAGCTAAAATGCTTCAGCTGAGCATTCCTGCAAGGATTGTACATTTTGTTTGCAGTATGTTTATGGGTAGAATTATCAAAATTCGATCTGGTTGCTCTTACCTTCAGCCAAGGACTTTATGGCAGGGTATTCCTCAAGGCTCCGTTCTTAGCCCACTTCTTTACAGTATATACACATTTGACCTCCATCAATCCGTTTCCCCATTTTGCGAAGTCCTACAGTATGCAGATGACATCGTCCTTTACCACTCTTCGAATTCTATTGATACGACTTCATCCAACCTAAACGAAGCTTTATCTTATTTAAAAGTTTGGCTTGATGAACATGGACTTTCCTCTCTCCATCTAAAAGTAATGTTGTTGTGTTCACTAGAAGGAGAAATAGCAAACCAATTAATATTATATATGATAATGAACCTATCCACTAGTAATTCTGTTAAATTTCTTGGCGTTATTCTTGACGATAAGCTTTCTGGTAAACAACACCTAAATTATGTTATCGGCAAATGTGAAAAGGGTATTAATGTTCTCAGAGCTCTATCTGGGGTTTGGTGGGGCTCTCATCCCTACTGTCAAAACTTATATATAATGCTCTGATCCGTAGTCAGATTGATTATGGATCATTTATTTTGGAACCATGCAGTAAAGTCGCGTTAAAAGAAATTGATATGATCCAAGCAAAGTGTCTGAGACTCATTATTGGCGCCATGAAATCTTCCCCAAAAAATGCCATGCAAGTGGAATGTTTAGACCCGCCTCTTTTTCTCCGCAGACAATACCTATCTGATAGATATATTTTTAAAGCTTGTGCTTTGTCTAGTCACCCTCTTCTCCTCGCCTAGAGTCATTATCCCACGAGATCAATACCAACCGTTTTGGACACACAAAGAGCCTCCGAGAATTGTTAAAAGTTTTTAAAATTAAAAGATCTTCCAAATTCCCAATATCAGTCTGCTATTAACCCTCTTTACGATACTAATTACGATATATTAATTCATAGACCCCGTGTTATTTTGAACTTCGGAATAGAGAAGGATGAACCGTTTGCTAATCGCCATTTCACCCGGCTTCTGGAAGACTGGCAAGATTGGGTACCTGTCTTTACTGACGCATCTAAATTATCAGATGATGGTCATGTTGGCTCGGCGGTTTGGATCCCGAAATTCAACGTTGTCTTAAGCTTCAAAAGCCCCCCACTCTTTTCCATTTTTTCAGGCGAGGCGGTTGCTTTAGTAGAGGCTATTTCTTTCATTTATACCCATGAGATTCCTAAAACTTTGATACTATCAGATTCAAAAAGCTGCCTTGAGGCTATTATCAGTAACCAGTTTAAATCCAAAAATAGCCCATTGATCTTGAAAATTAAACAGTTATTATTTAGATGTGAACAAAAGAAGCTGGAGGTTGTTCTGGCTTGGAAATATTAAACAAAAAGAATTTGGACAGTTGGTGCTAGTTGTATTGTGCTAGATACGCATTACTTAAACTACGGAACACCAGGTCATTCTGGAATTGAAGGTAACGAGTGGGCTGATTCGTGGGCGAAGTGTGCAGTTCAGTCGGGTTCTCCTGACTACTGTCATTACTTTTCTCATGATTTACTTCCGCTTGCCCGATCCGATATGAGGGACTCCTGGCAAACCCAATGAGATACCTCCAGACTATCCAAAGGCCGATATTACGGTAATGTCCAACCATGCATACCACGCAAACCATGGTTTTTCAAATTTAGGTCAGGTAATAAACAAGCTACTTCTACAATTTGCCGATTGCGTTTGGGACACGCATGTACACCTGTGTTTCTTAACAAGATCAGGTGCGAGATCACTCTTTATGTGAGTGTGGTCTTGAGGATGGTACTCCAGATCACATATTCTTCAATTGTTCGAAATATCCCTTCTCTTTGTATGACGTTCTTCCTCGAGATGTTCCATGGCCTATTAACTTCCAGTCCTTGCTTTGTTACTCGGACTCTCCCATAATAAATATCTTGGTCAAATATATTTCATATAATGATATTAAGTTATAATTTAGTTTATTTATTATATATAATTATTTTATTACACATCTTAGATATTTCTTTTTCATCTTCTCCTTTTATATTGACTGCATGTTTTAACTTCTACCCTCCTTTCCTCGTAACAAAATTACTTTTACATTTTGCTGTCTGTGTTGTCTGTGTTGTCCCTACACACATTGTTGTTTTGTTTTAGGTGTCCTGATCGTTCCAGTCCCAACAACAAAATTTTCTACCGAACAATCTCCTCACGTGTTAAAGTCAAGTTACGGTCATTGGCAAAATACGTCTCAAATAAAGAGATGTGAAGCCAGATAAAAAATAAAAAAAAAAAAAAAAAAGTTGGCCCAACAATAGTAAGGGCATGGGCCAAATATGGGCCATTCTTACAATCACGTTGGCACGTTGGTAGCATTGAATTTTGACAGATGACATTATTCTTTTTAGTCTGTGGTCCACATGAAAACCATGTGTGGATTTATTTTGCAACAAAAATATTGAATTTCAGGCACTTATCTACTAATTATATCAGTGCAATTGAAAAAAAGTGAACAATGGAGGTCGAAAACATAAGTGTCGATGAATTCCTGCCAGCAAAAAACCCTGTAAAGCTGAAAAATATCAAGCGAAGAGCCGTCTCAGAATCTGGCAATGTTATGGAAATTGAGGAGCACAATGGTATCCAAGGCACAGCGAAACACAGCCGACCGAGGGCCAAGAGGAATAAGAAAAACGCTGAACCCAACGAGAGCAAAGTTAACATGAGAAAAGTACCAGTACCAGCTCACAGGTATAACCTCTAAATATAACCTATCTTTTTGCTGTTGAATCTATTGTTATACTTTTATTTATAGTCATATCAAGAGAATCGTTTACTATGATTACTTCTTTAAGATCAAGCATTGTTATAAAAAGAAAGTGTAATGCAAAGTTACTCCTTAAATAATTGTAATGGAAATAAAAGACCCAAAGATGTTAATAAGTATGCACTTTTTGCAGGGGATATTATAAATTGCATATCAAATAAATAATCGCCTATCAATACATATTCATCATTTATATATTTTTTTACATCAAATATCTTACTTCACTACAAATAAACTAAATGTTTAACAAAACATAAACTGCAGATAATTCCAAATTTTACATCAATATGACATAACTTTTTTCCTCATAATGCAATACAGATAAATTTATTTTTGTACAAAAATACTACATACATAGCATGAATACTGACTGCACAGCAAATTTTCCATATTTCATAGCAAAATAACTATCCCAGTCGCATATTAACCAGTAAACATACGTAAGTAAACATAAGTTTATAGGTCCGTTAGGTATAGCCTAACCGAACCGAACCGAAAAAAAGGTTAGGTTAGGTTAGGTTAGAACTTGACCACAACGCACGAGCCGAGCGGAGAGCGCGTGCGCGCAGCGCCGGCGATGTGCCAGAAACGACACACTATGCGCGTCATCAATTTAAAATATGATTATCGATGTGTATGATTAACGATTATGGTTCATCTCTAATAAAAACTGCTGTAAATAATATAAAAATAGAAGCTATATTTAAAAGAAAAAGAGTTAACAGGTATAATGTGCATTTAGATTATTAGCTGTGCATTGATGAAAAAGCTTTTGCTTTAGGAAAAATCGCTGTACGCTGCGAAAATAAATTGTAGTGTGTTTAGTGATATTTTGAGTGGAATATTATGCTGTGCAATCAGTAATTTTGATGGGAATTTGGAATCTTATTGCATAGAAAAAGGATATTTTTTGATTTGCGTTTAAATACTACCCTTTTTGCAGATACACACCACTAAAAGAGAGTTGGCTGAAGATCTTCACCCCGATCGTGGAGCACCTGCTGCTGCAAGTGCGGTTCAACACGAAGTCACGGAATGTTGAGATCCGCGTCGGACCGGAGACCAAGGATGTCGCCAACTTACAGAAAGCTGCTGATTTTGTCAAGGTATGTAGTAAAAGATGAATGATCTTATTGATATTAGAATAGAGGACATTATAGTGTTCTATTTCTTGATATTATGAAAATAAGTTTGTTTTACAATTGGAAAGCTAAAGCTCAATAATGAAAGCTACCTTTTACAGTTTTAAAGCATCCTTCATCCATGAAAAAAACAAGTAGAAACTGCTTTACTATCCCCTAAGATATAGCAATAAACTAAACTAACTGAATTTATGTGCAGACAATCTGAACAAATTGGACAAAAAAAATTAAATACCATGTTACATAAATATTATTACCTGATGTTAAAATCCTCATTGATGAGAACAAAAAAAGGCACATTATTTCTACAAATATCTTGTATTTCAGGCATTCATCTATGGATTTGATGTGGAAGACGCCCTGGCCCTGCTCCGGTTAGATGATCTATTTGTTGAGTCATTTGAAATCAAGGATGTGAAGACACTGCAGGGAGACCATTTAGGCCGAGCAATCGGCCGTCTCGCAGGAAAGGCTGGCCGGACTAAATTCACGATAGAAAATGTGACGAAAACTAGGATAGTCCTTGCGGATTCAAAGATTCACATATTAGGAAGTTACCAGAACATTGCATTGGCACGGAGAGCTATCTGTAACCTGATCATGGGATCGCCTCCTTCGAAAGTGTATGGAAACTTGAGGAATGTAGCTAACCGAGTTGCAGAGAGATTTTATTTGTAATAATAAAAGTATTTATCGTTCACAAATTGTTTTGTTTTATTACAATTTAATACTGTGCTTATTTACAAGATCTTTAATATTATTTCCAAACTTAAATATACAAAAATGAGTGACACTTCACAGCAGTATCTTATACTTGAAGTGGCGGGGCACCCTGGATATGACGAGCCTCGCATCGTAAGACAGGGAGGCGAAGGTCCAGGGCTCCGCCGCGCTCCACTCGCAGCAGTACACGGAGTCTTCGTGCTGCTCGTAGGATTGGAGAACACCATCCTCTAACCTAGAAAAAATATAGTTTTCAGTAGGTTTCTTGTATTGGACATGCTATACAGAAATATACGTTGGTTAAATCTAAATTGGAAACGAATTATCTTATTCATATAAATGTTATAAACAAATTATAAAACAGGAGGGTAAGCTAGTCATTCCATGAAACTAACTTTTCTCAAGGAAAAGGTCCAAATAAGTAAAATAATTTTGGACATTCATATAAAATATTATGTTAGTCAAACTATGTTTCTGAAAAAAGTTGTTCAATTTAAAGAATTAGGACATCCTTTCAATTACTTAGATTTTTTTTACCAATTACTTATATAGGGTGTATTTTTATTAGTGGCGGATCAGTTAAGGGTGTGTTCAGTCAATGAAACTGAACAACTTTCCCCAAGGAACATAGGCCGAAATACGAAAAAAAATTTTGGTCTTCCCATACTAAGTGTGTTGGCCGGCCGGGTCAATTTGTATGGGAGGGCCAAATTTTTTCATATTTCGACCTATGTTCCTTGGGGAAAGTTGTTCAGTTTCATTGACAGAACAAACCCTTAACAGATCCGCCACTAATAAAAATACACCCTATATGAGAAGCAAAAAAGCAAAATCATTTATAGATTTTCTAAGTCAAAAAGTATTCAATTATAACTAACTTGTGTTCAGTCCCACTGTCGTTGGGGTCGTTACAAACCGACGCGGCGGCGGTGAGGAGCGCGCGCGCGTCGCTGCTGCCTGTCAGAATCAGCTGCTCGTGGTACGTGTTGTAGCGGACCGTCCACACCCTGAGGAATTACAGAATGCAAAACTTAGTATACGTAACGTCAAAGCAGAATTTAGGTATATCAAAACTTAAACTGTAAAGGCATATTTTCATTCTTAACATTTAGGGCGTGTTTACATTCTTCTTCTTCGAGTGGGACACCAAGTCGTTTAACCCTAGAGTGGGCGCGCTATGAGCATTTTGCCGCCGACGGTAGTTTTTTTAGAATATTTTCTGAACTAAACACTTGCCAAGCTTTAATTCTTGAGTAGCTGCCCCTCTGCATTAGCCCTTCCTGTGTCACAAAAATCCACAGGATCCGTACGCAGGCGGCCGCAGGACGAAGCATTTGTCAACAGGGTGTGTCGCGAGGCGGCAAAACGCTAAGCACGCGCCCACTTACGTAACAATTTTTATATCAATATTGTAAATTGTAAACGTTTTATGTTAAATAGCACGTAAAACAAGTTTTAATTATATTAAAAATATTTTTTAAATGCTCATCTATTGATTTGTATCACCTGAAGACCAAACTTTTAACTTCACGAAGGGAAATGATTATGCATGGTATCTATACCCTACTAAGAAAAATAGGGCTAAAACAGGGTATAATCTTGCTCGTAATTACTGTGCACTGAACATTGCGTGAATATGTGTTAGTATTTTTTTGCTCAGGCATATAATGTAGATCTCGAAAACATAAAAGATTTGTCATGTTTTTGAAATATGTGTGATCTATATCCATTTAGATTATTAATGTTCCAAAAAACTGACAATTATTGCCAAAGTTGGTAAAAAGCCCTATTGTCTTAAACGATGAACTCAATTTGCATGAGTATTATTATTTTTTTAAAGTTTATAGTCTATTTTAATTAAATAATGCATATGAAATAAAAAATATTAAACATTTTCTGAAAAATTAATCAAATTAGTACGGGCGGCAAAATGCTCACCACGCGCCCACTCGCGTTATACGGAATAACGCGCCCACTCTAGGGTTAAATACCCGACGAACCCTGGTGGTACTGCAAGTAGCAGGCCTCCGACATGCTTGTGTAACAACCGCTATCATTGACAGTAACCGGGACCGCCGTGCCCATCTGGAGCACGGAACCATCTTGCTTTTCGGACAATCAGGTGGTTCAGCTTGCAATGTCCTTACCAGACTGGGAAAAAATTCACATAGTGATAAACATCAACTTTGTGAGTGACCCCACTAGGAGTTGAACCCGGAACCTTCTGCGTCACAGGCAGTTGTACTAACCACATCGTCTGTTAACATTTGTATCGCGATATTGACTCGCAAAAACTTCACATTGATTCACAGCAACAATAAAGTGGTCGCGAAACAATGTCACTCAAAATGTTCCCAAATTAAAACGATCGTAACCGATTTGGCTGAAATATGATACACAATTAACCTGAAATAACGAAGATTACTTTTACTTAGTAACTATTCCCACGGGAAAATCGAAAATCAGTAGAGGGTAAAATCTAGTACCTAATACGATATAACCTTACCAATGTGAATGGTCGGTCCGCGTGAATATGGGCTGCTTGCTGTTGCGATAGTCCCAGATATTCAATGCCGCATCGTCACCCACTGACGCCAGTTGGAACTGCCTGGAAACGGAAAAATACCAATGTACGTGACCATCAAAATAAAAGCACATCAGACATAACACTTATCCGAATTTACTTATTTTCTAGACACACACACATATTTCGATTTAAGTACTTATTTTTTTCAATCACACGACTTATCCCACTTTACTCATTTGTAAAAAAACTTATCCCAATTTACTTTTATTTGTGGAGACACTCATCTCTTTTAAGCCAGGTATTCATTCGGGACAAAATCCCTGATACTTTGTATCATAGACCAGTGTTTTTCAAACTGTGGGTCGCGACCCCCAGGGGGGTCGCGGAGCCTTTCTAGGGGGGTCGCCGGCAAAATCCAAAAGTCAAAGCAGGTCGGGTAAAATTCAGTAAAACACAATTTTAGTGACAAAGAATGGGCATGTTTATTTTTCAAAACGTTATGCTATACACGCTCTTTACCTGTTTGTAGCGTGAAAAGTCGAGCTCGCTTCGCTCGCGATACGTGCACCTTTTTGCCTATTTGACACTCACGGCTAGTGTTAATGCTCCTCATTTGATTGTAACGTGAAAAGTCGAGCTCGCTTCGCTCGCGATACGTGTATTTTTCGGCCTGTTTTTCACTAAAGTTTAAGCTTTTACGCTCGTTTTTAGCGTAAAAATTCTCGCTCGCTTCGCTTGCGTTACATGCGGGCTTGTTTTTGCCTTAAATTTCAGCCTACCTAGAAAAATATCCTAAAAATGCGGACAACGCTTGTAGTTCTTCTTTATCCGCCATTGAATAAATGATATTACTAATTTTATGTTTCTATGATGACCCAACAGGGGGGTCGCCATTGATTTTATGCCTGGAAGGGGGTCGCGTAATCAAAAAGTTTGAAAAACACTGTCATAGACAATGTTTATGGACAATGTCCCCAATGTGTACCTACGCTGTTTTTCGGGAACTTTGTTCGGGGACAATGTTTAAAACACGTCCACATTGGGAACATTTGTTGGGAACTTTGTGTCATATACAAAGTTCTGGGATTTTGTCCCCAATGAATTACCCGCCTTCAACTTATTGCAGGTAGACACTTGCAATCATCTCGATTTACTTGTTTCTGAACACACTTATCCTAAGATACTTATCTGCTTTTGTATCAAAAGCTTACCTGTTAGGATTGAAGTCTACATCCCGGACCAGTTGCCTATGGGCATTGTCTATGCTCCATGCGGTCTGGGCGCAGTCGGTGCGGGTGTCGTAGCACTTGATGTGCATGTCCTGCAGGATCGCGAACTGAAAACATGTTTGTTTACAAATTAATATCATCATCTTCCTGCCCCCCTTATCCCAATTACTTGGGGTCGGCGCAACACGTTTTGTTGAATACAAAATCGTGTTGCAAAAGGATTTGGCTTAACTTTACGACCGGCCGTATTGGAATGCATTTGTGGTGGATTAACCGCCACCATACGGTTGGCCCTGGCTGTTTGGGTCGGGTTTATCCCTCGGTCGCCCCTTACAACCCCCACGGGAAGAGAGGGGGTGGTGCTATTCTACTTTGCCGGCACCACACGGCTAATTATTTACAAATTAATACTGGGTGAAATTTTACTATATAGTGACCGATAGCGAAAACTAAGAACCGGCTGGTGATAAGGAACAACTTTCCCCAAGAAACATAAGTCGAAATATGAAAATAATTTTGGACCACCCATACAAAATTAACTCAATTTGTATGGGACATTTATTGGTTGTTTTGTAACACGTTATAATTTGTCCCCCCTCACCTGCCCTGGGGGGTGCGGGCTCCACTTGCCCCCCATTGCCCTGGCGCGCCCCTCGGGCTTGGCCCTTGCGATGACCTCGCCGGTGCCCACGTCGTGCAAGCTGGCTGGAGTACACCACGCCCTGGTTCCTGTATGTATCTGTCACAGCTGGGTGCAGTACACCACGCCCTGGTTCCTGTATGTATGATGTCCCCCCCCCCCCCCCCTCACCTGCCCCGGGGGGTGCGGGCTCCACTTGCCCCCCTGTGCCCTGGCGCGCCCCTCGGGCTTGGCCCTTGCAATGACCTCACAGCTGGCTAGAGTATACCACACCCTGGTTCCTGTATGTTCAGTCCCCCCCCCTCACCTGCCCCGGGGGGTGCGGGCTCCACTTGCCCCCCATTGCCCTGGCGCGCCCCTCGGGCTTGGCCCTTGCAGCGACCTCGCCGGTGCCCACGTCGAGCACGCACAGCTGGCTGGAGTACACCACGCCCTGGTTCCTGTATGTATCTGTCCCCCCCCTCACCTGCCCCGGGGGGTGCGGGCTCCACTTGCCCCCCATTGCCCTGGCGCGGCCCTCGGGCTTGGCCCTTGCAATGACCTCGCCGGTACTGACGTCGTGCACGCACAGCTGGGTGGAGTACACCACGCCGAGGCGGGAGGGCTCCGAGCAGTGCCACTCCGCGCAACGAACCTCTTCTTCGGGTTTCTGTGAAAGATTTTTAACATATTGAGCCAGTTCTCATTGGTTTCGGCCGAGGGTTTCGGAATATTTTTTTAAAGAAACTATACTGCTAAATGGCGTTGTACGCTGCCATAGACTAAGATGAAATAAGTGTCAAAATTTGACAGATAATACCTCAAAGTCTATGAAGGCGTTCAACCCAAGTTCAACCCGATCTTGCGAATTGTTTTCATAAAGAAAACACCCATTTGTTTTCTAATAATAATCCGAAAGATGGCGCTATATGCCACGGCTATTTTCACCACGTCTGACGAAAGTTTGAGAGTTATTAGGAAGACTGTGTATCACCACCGTAGTGACAAGTTGTCAGCCTGTCACCTAAAATTGCAATACCCATTAACCCTCAAATCCCTTAGTCGCTTCTTACGACACTGAAGGGAAAGATATGAGGTGTTGCTATTCTGCCGACACCACATCGCAATTGACCACACTTTTAAAGATGTCAGGCAGTCATCTGTTTCTCCCTTGTTAGGAACATTATAAAAAGGTACCTACATATTTTTTTTCAATGTTCTTGAGATTGTCATTGATTATTGATGTCTTACCTCCGGAGTGATGGTCCGGAGCAGCTCCATATCCTCAGGATTCCTTCCCTGGATCGCACTCAGGTCATCCAGGTCTTTAGGTATCACCTGGAAAAACAAGTTATCGTCATGAGAAGAAGAAGGATGGCGGTTTTTATTCTTGTAAATGAAATGGCTCCCAATTTATAGACTCATTCTGAAATATTTATTAATTATATTGTAAAAGGAAACTTAACAATTACAAAAAACAGCTCTGTGGTTAGAAAGCAGTTATGGCAGATATACCAAACCCACAGAAGCGGTTTGAATATCAGTTCAAATTCAACAAGAATGAAATTTTTGGTTTCCATAATTATGTTCTTACAAAATCCTTCTTGCATACTCTGTAAGTAGACCGAGATAGTGATTAATTACTACCTGATTCAAAGAGGAAGGGGACTTGATTTGACAACATTATTGTTGACATCTTGCACAAATATTATGTAATATGAAAAAGACACAGACAATTATGTTGCCATTTAGGGTCTCTTTCTTCTATCATCAGGATTATTCAATCACTCTTGCCCAAAACTATACAAACTCTTACATCAAGCGTGGGTAGCTTATACACTGACACTCCCATGTAGCACTGGGCTGCGTCAGCATCATATGCATTGTGTGTGGTGACCAGGGTAGCAGCGTCGTGTGGGGAGCAGCGCAGGTGCCAGATCTCACCAAGCTCATGCTTAAACACCTGTAAAAAGCAATAAAAATTCTTATATTAACTGGTGTAGGATTGCTGTAAGACATTTCTTTTCAGAATAAACCTGTTGTTTTTTTTGTGATTGTAATATGTTTATGTATGTAATGTAATAGTTGTACTATAAAAGATAAATAAATTCAGTTTATTATTATCTTGAGTCCCATTGGAGTTATATTGAAGTTTAAGTCTAATAATCTTCTGCTTTATAATCTTCTGAATGAGATCACCAGACTTAGAAAACAGAAACATACTGCAAAAAAGCTGTTCTTCTTTTTCTTTTATTTGGAACAATGTGTTTAAGAATAGTATGATGGTGGTATCAGCAATTTTACACCACAGCAAAAAAGGTTAAAATAAAAGTAATGGTATTCTGACCAACCTATATGTATATAAACTTGCCTTAGTATGTAGTGCCCCGGTGTCTTCCTCCAATTCTACAACATGAACCTGATTGGCTCCCGGCTTAAGGCTCTGTGTGCCGATGAGGAACCTGATGGCCTCTCCTTCCCCATACTGCGGGCTCAGGGCGCGCGTCTGCAAGCAGAACAGTCATAACATAACATAAAGACAATAAAAAAGCATGTCGCATACCGTGGACGATATTAGATTCATACAAACTTTAGTGACAATTCTGATAAAATACGAGTAAAGATTTGTATATTATGTAGATATTGTCAAGACAATGATGTTCTTGAGGTAGAAAAACGACTGTGATGAAAAATAACAGAGAAATCAAGAAAAACATTGTTTTGTGGGAGCGATTTCGGTCATCCTAAAAACACCAATTATTCAAAGTTATAGAGCAATTCTTGCATTACCTGATGTTCTAGGCCGTAGATTATTGAATTTCCCTCCTCCATTATGCTTTAATTAGTTATGAATTAGCTAAATACTGATCATATTTATCGCAAAACTGTACAAGCCGAAGTGTATACTTTCACGTTACTTTTGACACATAGCTGGTGTTTATTTAGCTTCAATCAATATTTCTTTCACCATAAATGGTATCACTAGTTCCTACACTGCCACTTGACGCATAGAAAAAACAAACTACATCTTTTCCTGTTAGCGTTGGTGTAGTTACTTGATGTAGATGCAGCTAGCTATAAAAACACAGGTATTAACTGTCAAGATGACAATTCCTTTCCAGTGTTGCCATCATATAATTTGGCCGACTACGCAAAATTAAAGAGGAATTTCAACTTTTGGTATTTAAACAAACCAGGTTAACTGATTTATGGATTTCCCAGTAAGATAACTTTCGTCTTAGATTTGTCACTCAGGCTTACAAATTGAGACATTTCTGTATGGTTATAATTCATTATTGTGTGTTCATTATTCCGGAGGTCTACTTACCTTCATATCTCTGCCGTGCAGTCCCTAAAACGCAGTATCTGCAATCGTACAGTTTTGAGAAAACAGCGAAAAACTACCTTAGCTAATTATTTTTACAATTTCCTGATGTTTTCAGTTAGGACATTCACTACCATTAAAAACGTATAGTTATTTAGGAGGAGCGATGAGGCCAGTTGGCCGAGTGACGACGGAGTAGGGAAAAGGGTTGCAACCCGCCTGGTCAGGTGAGTTGTGACCAGGGGAACGACTGTTCCAACCGGACATGTTTGGAAGTTGTATTTATAGCGATCGGCGGAAACACTTCATATTATTGGTTAATATTATTAGCCAATCAGAAGACGAAGCCTGAAACGCGGTATAGAAGTGTTTCCGCCGATCGCTATAAATACATAAATAATATATTTTTTATTTCAGGCCAAACCCATATCTTAAAGTAACAAATTACAACATACCAAATTACAAAATTACAACGTAAATCATATAAAAGTATAAAAAGATGCATTAATTAAATAGTAAAATAGTAATAAATAAAATAAAATGAATACATTGTAAAAAAAGTTAAATAAAATATACAAATATGTAGGTAATTACAATATAAACCTACGTCATATGCTACTTTTTGTTCCGGTCACGGTGCACGGATAACCAATGCTTAAAAATTGGGTTGTCGTAGCACTCTGACAGGGTACGGAGAATCTCGTTATCCGAGCTACGTATTCGGGACCAAAAGCTTGCTACACGTGACCTGATGATAGCAAAGAAGTCTTGCGTTCTGGCCTCCGCAAACATACTCGACGCGCTGCAAAATCGTGGTTTCTTCATCAGGATGCGATATGTATCATTATATTGCACCCTAATGGTGCTCAGTATTTTTTTCGAGTAGTTGGTCCAAAGCTGACATGTATAGAAGCACTGACAATAGGCTCTGAACAATGTCAGCTTTGCACCATCACTGCAACGAGCAAATCGGCGCGCGAGCATGTTGCACCTTACTGCCATGGCCCTTCGTTCACGCTCAACATCTTCATCGTCCCGGAGATCCTCCGTAAGAATGTGCCCGAGATATTTAAATTTTTTCACCTGACTGACCTCCACTCCATCAAGAAAGACCGGAGGGACGGCGTTCGGACCCTTCCCGCACCTAAATACCATCGTCTCTGTTTTTTTAACGTTGTACTTAAGGCCATGGGTGAGTGCATAACGCTCACACACAGCCAGAAGCTTCCTTAAACCGTTGATTGACGGACTGAGAAGCACCATGTCGTCGGCGTAGCTAAAGTTGTTTAAACAAGTGTTGCCTATATGACATCCAACCTTGGTGCTTCTCAGTTCCTCAATCAGATCGTTCACATAGATGCTGAAAAGGTCCGGGGACGTTAGTCCACCCTGGCGCACCCCGCATTCTAGCACGTAATCGCTAGATGTCGTGTCGCCCCATCGCACATGGTTAGTTTGGTTCTCGTACCAGAATCTCAGCAAATTTGCAGATCTTTTATTGACCTTAGACGCAGCAAGTTTCTCCCATAGCAAGCTATAGTTTACCAGGTCGAAGGCTCGTCTAAGGTCAAGAAAACAGGCATACACAGATGTATCTCTGCTTTGGTAGTAATTAACCGTCGACTTGAGGCTAAAAATTGCCAAATCCATTGAGAGTCCGGCACGAAAACCAAACTGCGCATCATTAATTTTCAAATCCTTTTTGAGGTCAGGGTGAAGGAGATTCTCTAAAATTTTTCCACATATCGTACCCAATGAGATGGGTCTGTAATTTTTAACACTAGAGAGATCACCTGTTTTATTCTTTGGGATTGGTACCACCACAGTCTTCATAAGATTTTTAGGCAAATAACCGAGGTCAAGGCATATGTTGTAAAGATCTGCAAGTGCACGGTGTAGTTCGTACCCGCCGTACAACACATGCTCTATACTCAATCCATCAAACCCCGGCGATTTGCCTCTCTTCATCGATCTTACGACCTTAAAAATATCTTCAGCTAATCTTCTCTCACAGTTGCTAGGCAACTCAGGACTTGGCATGTGGGGCGCATGCGCGCCGCCACATCACTCCCCCTTTTTGGAGCGTCGAAGACGCTGTTCAGCCATTGATGTCTTGAGGCGGTTGATGCTTCATCGTGCAGTCAGGCGGTGAGGCTAGCAGGCATGTAGCAGTGGTAGAGCAGGCTGCACGCTGGAATGTGTCGACAGTCGTGGCTGCATACCCTGAGATGCTTGAGTGCCGACCGAGGATAGAGCATATGTCGTACTGTAGATCCATACTGGTACTGCGATGAATGCCGAAGACCAAGTGGCTTGATGATGCGTCGAGGTTAAGCAGTCCAAGTTGCGCTGATGTCCGGTGGAGTGGTGACGTCATGATGCGTGGTGCTGCAGTCTGGCGAGGCGTTGCGGCGAGCAGGTATGCAGAGGCGAACAGGATACTGGAGGTGGTACTCGAACAGTGTCAGCTGCTGTAGGCCGTGCAGGTGCTGAAGCTGGCTCCAGGTCTTCGAGGCGACGATGACATGTGGAGGCAGGAATGATGCCGCAGAGGTGCTGGAGATGCTGCGACTGCAGTGGTTGCTGATGATGATGACGTCTGGCTCCGTTGATGAAGGTTGCGATGTCCGTCACGTCGTCGCTGCTGATCACGTCGGGGTCACCAATTTAGGAGGAGCTATGAGGCCAGTTGGCCGAGTGACGACGGAGTAGGGAAAAGGGTTGCAACCCGCCTGGTCAGGTGAGTTGTGACCAGGGGAACGACTGTTCCAACCGGACATGTTTGGAAGTTGTATTTATAGCGATCGGCGGAAACACTTCTATACCGCGTTTCAGGCTTCGTCTTCTGATTGGCTAATCTTCTCTCACAGTTGCTAGGCAACTCAGGACTTGGCATGTGGGGCGCATGCGCGCCGCCACAGTTACAAAGAAGGAAGGGACAGAAAAATAAGTTACATTTAGCTTACAGTTTACGAAAAAAAAAACAAATGTTTAAATTCGTTGCAGTTACTACATTTCAATTTTAGATTTTTTTCTCATATAAACTGCATAAAATGCAGTATCTGTGTAAGATACTGCAAATTTTTGCAAACTAAATTAATATTGCCATCTAAAATGCAGTATCTCACCTACTTTGCTGCGTTTTAACTTGTAAACCTAAATAGCTCGCATTTACCGCTATCTTATAAAAATAACATGTCAAAAAATCGTCTTCTAGCCAAACAAGCCCTGATCGAGAAACAGGCGGAGGCTGAACGGGCCCTAATTGCTGCGAAGCTAGAGGAGCAACAAGTAAAAACAGACCAGATCACTCCTCATAACGCTTGGTGCACCAGGTGAACGATGGGTGCGGGCTTCCAAAAATGGTAACGATTACGGAGGAAGGGCTAAAATGTAATACGAATATACCCACTTATCAGGATTACGTGTAGCGGAAGCGGTTGGTGAAGTTTTGAGATGCTTAATAATTGCCTGGCTCTTATTAAAGTTATTTAATTTGCCTTTTAGGTGCGTTTCGTTTTGTAATGGTTGTTTCACCTTCATTTCGTAGAGGACGAAACTCACAAGAGTTGTCGCAAGACACTCGTGTCGTGAGAACGATGCCTCGCAGATTCGCCATCGTCCATCTTAACTATACATATCCTAAGTAAAATACCTTTAGCGCCTTCCAATAAAACCAAGATTGTACCGTTTAGAATCAATATACTTGGTTGTAAATTAAGACAAATTTAATAATATAAATTTCTCAAGTAACATGCGGTATGTGCTGATTCGAATTAAGATACTGCAATTTAGGTGTTAAGTTCCGCCCATTTATAATATAAATTTCCCAAGTAACATACAGTAGGTATGTACTGTTTATAATCAAGATACTGCGATTTAGGTGGTGAATTAAGTTTATCAATAATACAAATTTCCCAACTAAAATGCAGTATCTGATTTTTACTGAAATTTAGCCGGTATATTACCTTAACATAACTACATAAATTACAAACTGCATTGCAGTTTCTGTATTCATTACTGCATTTTAATCAGTAATGTTCGTTGATAACTGTAGATGCTGCATTTTAATTGGTATTGTTACATTTTATTTGCCGTGTTGTCATCAGTTACAGCAAATCGACTTTCAATTATTTCAACTTTTAGATATTTTAGCAAAAATCCGGAGAAATTGACATAAAGCTTGTGATGTGGGTGTCAAGGTGCGACATTTAAAAAAAAATGGCAAAAATGCAGATACTGCGTTTTAGGCTCTGTACGGCAGATCTGTTTATTTTCATTGCAGAGCGTAGGCCTAGATACATAGATACATATATACTTTGATTTCAAAATCAAAATCAAAATCAAAAGCATTTATTTCTCAGTAGGAATTACAAGATTCACTTTAAGAAAGTCACATTCTAATTCAAAATTAAAAAAGGGAAAATTTGTAGTGCTCTCTTTTTTATAACAATTTGTGTTCCTACTCTAAACGCGGCAATTTCTACCGATTGTAGGGTTCTTTTAAAAATATTAACCTGATTTTTCTTTTCACTTGTTTATTTTATTACTGCAGAACAGTAAATAGGTAGGTAAGTGAAGATAAGCTAAAACTGTGCAGAAATCAATGCAAGGAAAATACATAGGTACATAAATCACACCTTTATCCCTTGCGGGGTAGGCAGAGCGTCAACGGCCGTAAAAAATACGGGTGTTATCGTCACGTCTGACAAACATTTCAGGGCAGTCTTAGCTATTTTCGTGTATCACTCTAGTGAAAGGTTGTCAGCCTGTCACCTAAAATTGCAATACACATGAAACCCTCAAGTGCCTTAGTCGCTTCTTACGACACCCACTGTTAAGCAATGGGGTGATGCTTCAAAATAGTTGATAATAAATAGATATCGGTGTAGGTGGTAATGTAACATACATAGGTACATATATCACGCCTATATTCCTTGCGGGGTAGGCAGAGCGTAAAAGGCTGTATGAAACGGCCAATTACACCACGTCTGACAAAAGTTTGAGAGTCATTCAGAGTGTGTATCACCATAGTAACAGGTTGTCAGACTGACGCCTAAAATTGCAATACACATCAACTCTTCTTAACATCGTGCCCTCTTCTGCCCGTCTCTTGCAGTAGGGAGGAGCTGAACTGCAGCACGGTTGTTGATAGGTACCTGTCCAGTGCAAAGGCCAGCAATGAATCTACTCAGTCTTGTCGAGAGGCCCTAGTGAGTCGCCTAAACTTGAATCTTGAAGCAATATCCGAATGGGGTGATGCAAATCTTGTCAAGTTTAATGCATCTAAAACACAGGCATGTCTATTCTCCACTAAACGGAGTCCCTTCGACCTGACTCCGACTTTCCGAGGTGTATCCGTACCGATTTCCGACCATCTTGAGCTTCTTGGCATGAACCTTTCATCTGACCTGAACTTTGGACATTATATTGAGTCTTTGGCCACGACTGCAGCAAAAAGACTCGGAATTCTCTCGAAGGTCAGGCGATACTTCACACCAGTACAGCTTTTACAACTACACCAAGCTCAAGTCCGTTCCTGCATGGAGTATTGCTGTCACCTGTGGGACGGGTCTGCCAAATACCCTGGACTCGATTGAGAAGCGCGCCAAGAAACTCATCGCTGATAGGGCACTAATTGACGCAAAGTTACAGAGCCTCGAACACCGTCGCAAAGTAGCTTGCTTGTCGGTATTCTACAGGATACATTTTGGGGAGTGTGCACAGTCTCTCCATGACCTGATACCTCCGTCACCATTCCATCTCCGGTGCACGAGACGCCGGTTGGGATTCCACCCTTATATCGTAGACATCCCGTAAATTCGCACAAAGCGCTTCGCTTCTACATTTTTAATGCGAACTGCTAAGGAGTGGAACTCACTCCCTGCCCGCGGATCTGTTTCCGGAACGTTATAACCTGGGCCTTTTCAAGGCGAGAGTGAATAGGCATTATTTGGGCGAGCATGTTCCATCATCGTCTGCATCTTGGTCTGCATCGTCACTTAACATCAGGTGAGATTGCGGATTGATTGACAAATGCTTACCCATTATTTATAAAAAAAACAAAAAAAACTTTGCTACCACAGATGAACTTAAATATGTAGATGAACTTAAATATGTAGACTAGCTACAGATACGACAGTCACTTGTCCCACTACCACAGATTACATATCCCACTACATTATTGTTCATCTCTTGGCGCTAGTGTCGCGCATTAACCATAGATGTTAATTAGGACCTTAAGGAGATAGTAAATCCAAAAAGGTAGTATAATTAATAGTGCTGTCCATCGAAACATTTATCGCCATCGATTATTAGTGCTGTGCGGTCATTATCGATAAAACTGCGGCATTCTACTGTAGGGTATACTGCATTGATGTTGATTAAATTGTGAATAAAACTTCAGAAAATGGGATTAAATTGTCAGTTTATTAAATTTTCAAAATACATTTATTCAAAGTAGTTTACAAACTTACCACATTACCACTTACAAAGAGTTTTTCGGAAATTTCCATTGCGATGTTTGATAAGAATTAATTCAACATACATGATAAAGTTATTTCGGCCTGGCGTTTTAGGTAGATGTAGAAGCTTGTACAGTGTTCACAAAAATGGGCGAAGGTTGCACATGAATATTTGCTTTTCCCACAAATTAGTTGAGGTCAGAATCATCATCATTATCATAAGATCGGGTCTTGAAGTAATTATGGTCACTCAAAGCATTTTGATCTGAAAGGAAAACCCTTCATGTTAAATAAATAATTAAATGTAGCAAATTGTACACAAAAAATTGCTCTGCTCACTTATGCACACACAAAGAACTACGAGCAAACATATCCAAATGAAGAATCATCATATTTAGGTAATCACCCCGTAACCTAAAAAGGTACAGCTTACCTACCACGTTTCAGGTCATGGTCCACGCCTCAGGTCCACGCATCCGAAGGTTTTGCGAAGGTAGAATCTCTTTTCAACAACTTGAGAAATAAATAATGCGCGAATAAATATACTAAAGCAAAATTTAGATTATGTGAGGATGAATCAACTCAAGCATTCATTAATGCGAGGACTACTCATAAAATTCAGTAAATTTCACCGAAAATTTAATCAACAACAGACGCCACGTTGAAATTTTGAAAAGTCTTGTCATAGAAGTGTCTTTGTCACAGATGAATTGACTGACAATAATTATTTTCATTCCAAATTTAAATTCTGCCGCCACAGTCAAATAAGCGATAGCAGCGACGAGCGTCGAAATTTGGAACTACAACTGACACCCCCCTTGCTACAGAGAACGCCATTGCGGTATTGTGAATCAAAAATATAATATTGATCCTTTGACTGTGTTGCCACCAAGAAGAAGAAGAAATCAACTCTCAAATCCCTTAGTCACTTCTTACTATGAAACCCAGGGGACAGATATGGGGGTGATGCTATTCTAAGCCGGCCCACACGGCAAAATGGTGATAATTTAATTGTTCATTTGAGAAATAGATCATGCATCTTTGTATTTTCCGCTGCACGTGGAAGACATTAAATGTTCTTCTTCTTCTTTTTATGCCCGTATCGTCGCGATATTAAATAATAAAAAAACTAAGAATGTGTGTAATACAATTTTAGGCTACTGGCTCAACTTTGCATAATGGTAATAACGGCCGTTGACGCTCTGCTTATCCCGTAAAGAATATTGTAGGTATTTACAAGTAATGCATGTGACGCGGTTGTGCCCGTAGGTAGCGGAACAGCGATAGTAAACCGTGGGAACATCCTCCAGTGCGCCGGACATCGGGAGATATCTGCTCGGGATTACAACATTCTGCCTTGAATAAAAAAACAACATTAGTCATCTCATCATGTAGAATGCCCAGTTTCTTTCGTGCCAATAGGGAAGTACCTAAATGCTGTAGATACCGAAACAAGTAGGTACATGAGTAGGTACATAGAATAGCAAACACAAAATCTTCTATCCGGAACGCTGAAGTAATCTAGGCTTTGTTGGATTTCTAATGTCGTCGTCTGTGGTTGGACATGCAATATACCCATATTGCGAGTATTTGCAAGAACACCCCCGAAGGGTAACACCTCTTCATAAAATGTTTCCTCTATCTCTTCTCAGAATATTCAAAACATTGTGACACTTTCCTGAAAGGAAACAGTTTCGGGACGGGGTGGTTTGTTGGCGAGTTTATTTCAAACAATTCAACCCATGCCACTCACTCGAAAAAGGGTCTGCGTTCTTGACGAGACTGTTGGTAGCTGGGCAGAGTGGCGCAGCAGAGGGTTAGGTGTAAAAGTATAAAGAACTGAAAACACAATATGTACTACACCATAACAAATATATTTAGATAAATAATATATTTTTCACGTCAACCTAGTTGGATATTTGTTTTTGATCTGACATGACACTATTGTGATGTTCCATCTGGGTTGGTGACATCTCTACCTACATGCCAGTGACAACACTGTGCAAGGAGAGATTACAGAGCTAGCCACCTCTATGCTCTTACACTCCTCTGCCCAGCTACCAACAGGTCATTGGCCAAGCAGATCTTCGAGAGGGTATCGTAAGTTTTGTACCTGAAATGAGTACTAGCACCAGCAGCAGTATGAGCTTGCCAGCAATTGAAAAACTAGATGGAAGCTCGAACTATAGTAGTTGAAATTTCTCATGGAACTTCAACTCATCCATGACGATCTCTGGGAGTTGACGACAAAGACGCCAGACAAAGCAGATGCTGCAATGGTAAAGGGACCAAAAGCAAGAGCTAGAATATGCTTAATGGTCAAACCAGAATGCCTGGTTCATGTGCAGACTGCCAAGACGGCGAAGGAAGCCTGGGATGGCTTAAAGGCTGCCTACGAAGATAAAGGCATAAACAATCGGTGCAGGCTGCTATCAAAACTTGTGAGCCTGAAACTAGAACAGTTCAATAACATGCGGGACTACGTGACAGCAACCTTGACAACCGTCCAACGATTGAGGGACATCGGAAAAGAAATCGATGATGAAATGGTCGCAATGCTCATGCTCCAAGGGCTTACTGAAAACTATCAGCCGTTTAGACTAGCCTTGGAAACGAAGAACGAAACCTTGACATCGGACTATGTGAAGTTGAAACTGTTACAACTAGAAGATACCCATGAAGCATCGTCGTCGACATCAACATCAGCGCTTACGGCAAACAGATCAAAGAAGTCTGCCAAGCAGCACACTATTAAGAAGCAAATCAAGTGCTACATATGCGAGGGACCGCATAAAGCTTTTCAATGCCCGCAGAAGTCCAAGAAGAAGGGAGATGCCCTACAAGCTTTTGCGTTCGCAGTAAATGAAGAGAAAGCCGATGAAGAATGGGTCATCGACTCCGGCGCGTCCAACCATATGACAGGAAATAGTGAATGGTTGAAGGATGTTAAACCGATGGATAAGAGGGAGATTACTTGTGCAAATGGAGAGAAAGTATTTGCCAAGATGATGGGTATGGTATCTATGAAAGAGCATAATCTAACAGTTAATGATGTCTGGTATGTACCAAACTTATCTAGTAACTTAATGAGCGTAAGTACAGTAGCTAAGAAAGGTTTCATTGTAGTGTTTAAAGATGATGGCTGCGACATTTATCCCTCAGACTGTGTCAGGATCATAGGTAAGCCAGCAGTGAAAGGTGTATTAGAGAGAGGTGTATACAAGCTGAGGCACAGTGCACCCGGAGCTGCTCTCTGTACAAAGGTGGATCCTGAACTGGTGCTGTGGCATCAACGCATGGCACATCTAGGTATTCGCAATCTTCGGTTACTTAGAGACAAAATGGCAAACGGGGTAAGTTTTTCTAATTCAACTGAAAAACTAGAGTGCGCGGAATGTTTACTCGGGAAACAGACCACGCAACCGTTTCAAAAGAGTGGTGCAAAGCGAGCTACGGAGCTGCTTGAATTATTGCACATGGATGTATGCGGACCGATGTCAGTAGCGTCGCATACTGGATATAGGTACTTCTTGTCTATTATCGATGACAAATCGCGTAAAACTTTTATATATCTATTAAAGCAAAAAAGCGAAGTTTTACAAAAGTTCAAAGAGTTTAAAGTCCTAGCAGAGAATCAAACGGGTAAAAAGATTAAAAGTGTTCGGTCGGATAACGGGCGCGAGTTTGTTAATCGTGAGATGGATAGCTTTTTAAAATCCAACGGTATCCTTCATCAGTTAACAATTGAATACACGCCGCAGCAGAACGGAGTGGCTGAACGAGCCAATCGCACCATTGTGGAGAAGGCGCGAACTATGCTCCAAGAAGCGAAGCTGAGTAAAAACTACTGGGCTGAAGCTGTGAACACTGCCGTGTACTTGAAGAATCGCTCACCGACGCTTGCAGTAAAGGGAAAAACCCCTGAAGAGGCCTGGACTGGAAAGAAAGTCGATCTTAGCATGATCAGGAAGTTTGGATGTCGAGCTTTCATGCACATTCCAAGCCAGAAGCGGACGAAGTGGGATGCAAAGAGCAAGGAACTACTCTTTGTTGGATATTGCGAGGAATCCAAGGGTTATCGCCTTGTTGATCCGGAAACACTGAAAGTGTACAAAGCAAGAGACGTAGTATTCTTTGAGAATCAATTGCTTAAAACTCAAGCAAATGAGACTAGCTCACAGAGTGTAGAGAGTGATCAGCTTGTACTGACGGAGAACTCAACCGAGTCTACATTACCTGAAGATTATTCCAACCGTCACCCGCAAGAGCAGCTGGGTGTAGGAGGAGCTTCAGAGGAAGAAGAACTTTCGTGTGTAGGAGGAGATCGAGAAGAGGAATGCTTTCTCGACTGTGCTCCGCCAGTGACTAATGAAAACACTGAGACAGAGTCGGAGAATACTGAAATTGCGGAAGATGTACCAGTGCATGAAGATGCCTCGAACTCGGGAGACCTGTCAGGGGACACGAATAGTACTGAGAGGAGATATCCCTTAAGAAATAGAAAGGAAAAGGAATATCCAGATTTTCATCTGTATCAAGCTGCAGAGGAAGTTGATGAAGATCCTCTCACAATAAAAGAAGCACTATCAGGAAGACATAGTGCAGAATGGCGAAAAGCAATTCAAGAGGAATTAGATGCTTTGAAGAAAAATAAAACATGGACGCTAGTCGAACCACCAATCGGCCATAATGTTATTGATTCAAAGTGGGTACTTCGAATCAAAACAGAAGGAGGAGATAAGAAGCGATTTAAGGCTCGACTAGTGGCACGCGGTTTTAAACAGAGAGAAGGGGTGGACTATTTTGAAACTTATAGTCCAGTGATCCGACATTCATCGTTGAGACTTCTTTTGGCATTAGCGGTCAAAGAGAACTTGAACATCGACCAAATGGATGTCAAAACGGCGTTTCTCAATGGAAACCTGTCGGAGACGGTTTATATGAAACAACCGGAAGGTTTCGCCGAAAAAGGAAAGGAGAATCACGTGTGCCTTCTAAAGAGGTCGCTCTACGGGCTAAAGCAAGCGCCACGGGCATGGAACCAGCGACTTGACGCAGCACTTAAGCAGCTGAAGTTCATGGTTCTAGTGAATGAACCATGTGTATATCCGGCGAAGCCAACACAGGCTCATTATAGTGGCGGCATACGTTGACGACCTGCTGATTTTCTGGAACAACAAGCTAGAAATGGAGTCAGTGAAGAAGGAGCTGTCTGAAGTGTTTGAAATGAGAGATCTTGGCAGGGTAGACCTGTTCCTCGGTATGACAGTCAATCAAAAAGGGCTGCATCACCCTAAGCCAAGAAAAATACACGAAGAAGGTCCTAAGCGATTCAACATGGAGGAGTGCAAACCTGTCTCCACTCCACTTGTTCCATGTCGCCTAGAAAAGCCAGGTGTAGAACATAAACCTGATGAAAGGATTCCATACAGGAGTTAATTGGATCCTTGATGTACCTGGCTGTGTGCACGAGGCCTGACATTGCCTTTGCAACCAGTTACCTCAGTCAGTTTAACAGCTGTTACAATGAGGCCCACTGGCAGGCTGCGAAAAGGGTACTCAGATACCTGAAAGGCACCGTCAGTCACGGATTAAAATTTATCGCCGATAAGAGAGGCGCGATTGAAGGATACGCAGATGCTGACTTTGCTGGAGACTTGGATCGCAAGTCGTACTCTGGATATGCGTTCGTTATGGGAGGAGCCATATCCTGGCAGGCAATGAAGCAGCGGACGGTAGCCTTATCTACAGCAGAGGCAGAATACGTTGCATTGTCGGAAGCAACCAAAGAGGCTGTACTGCTCCGCAGATTAGTGGCTGAAATTACCGATGCTCAGCCGCATACAATCTGTGTTTATTCAGATAGCCAGGCGGCTGGAGCTATGGCACAGAACCCGGTTCACCATAGCCATACAAAACATATCGATGTCAGGCACCATTTCGTAAGGGAAGCAGTTTCGGATGGTGTCATCACAATTAAGTATAAGAGCACGGAAGACATGGTAGCTGATGTGCTAACCAAGCCGCTGCTGAAAGGAAAGCATGTGAGATGCATGCAAGGTTTGAATGTGAGTCGAGTGTGAGGATTAGTGTGTGTTAATGGTGTGCCTACTGCAGTTGAGGAGGAGAGATTAGGAGGAGTAAGAGCATAGGGTGGCTAGGTCTCTCTCCAGCACAGTGTTGTCACTGGCAGAGAGATGTCACCACCCAGATGGAACATCACAATAGTGTCATGTCAGATCAAAAACAAATATCCAACTAGGTTGACGTGAAAAATATATTATTTATCTAAATATATTTGTTATGGTGTAGTACATATTGTGTTTTCAGTTCTTTATACTTTTACACCTAACCCTCTGCTGCGCCACTCTGCTCTTACACTCCTCCTTAATCTCTCCTCCTCAACTGCAGTAGGCACACCATTAACACACACTAATCCTCACACTCGACTCACATTCAAACCTTGCATGCATCTCACATGCTTTCCTTTCAGCAGAGTGGCGCAGTGGAAGCGTGCTGGGCCCATAACCTGTTGGTAGCTGGGCAGAGTGGCGCAGCAGAGGGTTAGGTGTAAAAGTATAAAGAACTGAAAACACAATATGTACTACACCATAACAAATATATTTAGATAAATAATATATTTTTCACGTCAACCTAGTTGGATATTTGTTTTTGATCTGACATGACACTATTGTGATGTTCCATCTGGGTTGGTGACATCTCTACCTACATGCCAGTGACAACACTGTGCAAGGAGAGATTACAGAGCTAGCCACCTCTATGCTCTTACAGAGACTGTATAACCTACCAACTTACTTAAGGACTCTCAAAATCATTTACTACAACTTATCTTACTTTGAATTAATACACAGGTATTGTTGGTATCTGTACCTATCTTTTACAACTAAGTATAAGTTACAAAATGAATAAATCATAAGTAACGTGAATCCTTAACATGATTAATATTTTCTCTGTAGTATTATCTATCATTGCACAAGTTCATTGATTAATTCCTAATAAACAGTGAGATCACGTTTCCCAACGATCTCACTAACCCACTTCTATTCTTAGATCACGTCGGTTAAGTTTTTGCAAAAACAAAACCAAGAGTTCACCATTTGAATATTTACCTGCATTCCGAGATTTCGTTTAACGGCCTAAGAAAATGGCATTCGTTTCGTATACAGGGTGTTAAGTAAGAGAGTATTGAGTTTCTTTTCGTAGGACAGTAAGATAAGTCGACTAATGTACCTAATCAAACACAGCAACCTGGACCGAAGGCTTAACGTCCATAGCACGGAACCATCTTTCACGGAAAGTCGGTTGCTTGTCTGCTCGATCCTAATCGGTAATAATTTCACAAAGTCAGTCTTACCTACTTATATCCACTACATACCTACATAATTATCAACTTTGTACACTAGCTATACTTAAATAAATCGTTCGTTAAAATCTAACCTAACTAATCAAAAAGTCCACCCCGAAGCGTACCTGGTTCGAAGGTGCCCATCACGCCCGCGGCGTTACCGCGTTGGATGGCGAGCGAGATGTTTTTGTGCTTTGTACCGATCCCAATTCAGAAACCGAACTTCGGACTTCGACGTATCCTGGGAATCGATCTCGCTCCAGTCAAATATTTGTCCTATACTTTGTGAACGCAATCAACTATCCCGTTCCTAATAGACTATAGACTTATCATCGTCGCCTTCTTTACGAACAGGGCATTGTAGGTATGGTAGGGTAGCGCTTCTCTAACACCCCCTATACACACGCATACCGCCATGGCAACAGTCGCTGTGGTCCGCTAAAAGAATAAAACCATAATAAAACAGTTGGAAATGCGAATCTAAATTTAACCAGTTCGTAGCGGTAACATTCCTGCGCCCGCGTCGCCGCGGAGGTCGTAAAAAGCCTCTAAAAAGCGCATAAACTGCGGGCTTTGAAGTTAGGACCTCAGCCGCTACGCGTCGCGCGCGTATTACAGGGAAAACGAAGGGTCAGGCTTTATTTTGAACTAAGTTTGTCGATTCTTTCCTTTCAGCGCCTGACGAAAGACGAAATTATCTTTTCTTTCCCGTCAATCGGTCAATAGAAGAGGAAATTTATACGTGGAAACATATTTTTCCATTTTACTCTTTTCAGCTTGTTTTCAGCAGCGAAAATATCCACAAAACTGATTCAATAAAAAAATGTTATGTAGATACATAATTAGCAAAAATTAAACCGACTTCACCAAACAGTTAATTAAAATAAAATAAACAGGGTCAAGTTTCCTAGTCAAAGTTCGAATGATAGCCTGCTATCGGAAGTCCGTTACTTATGTATTATATGAACAATAGTGTCGTACGTACGTAAGTAGATATTACGCGACGTCACAGTCCAGTCCGAATTCTGCGAGAGGTCAGATCCGAACAGACCAATTTTAATTGATACCGCCTCGCCACATCTTATTTACTACCCAGAAACAACCAGCCAGAGTATTTTGAACCTTATACTATTAAGCTTTAGACGTCGATGGGTTCTGTGACACATTTCCGCGTGCACAAGTAAATTGGTTGTTGAGTATATCAACAGTATTCCTCGTTGGGAGGCGCAGTCGTTCGGTCGCCGCGGCAAGGACGGGTTGTGTGTGTGGACGGTCGGTGCCGGTGTCTGTGATTATCATGTGGTCGGCGATGCTGGTGCTGTGGGTGGGACTGGAGCTGGTCCAAGGCGGGGGTGAGTCTAGCTTTATATCCTGCAATCCTAGTAGCCCTGGGTGGTCTCGATCTGGAGGTATAGCGTAGATTTGCAGACTCCAGGCTTCTGATAGGTTTCGCATAGGTTCCTTAGCGTTAATTTGACAAATTATCAAAAGAAGTTCATTTGAATGCCCTTTCTTGGCGTTGAATCAACCGGAAAGTCCTTACATTCCTTTAGAAAACCAAGCTAAACAAACTACCCTCATTTTTGAAATACGTTGACCGTTATCTTTATGAAAGTTTAAATATTTGCATTTTTTACTCGAATTGGGAAACTCAACACAAAAATGCTGGTTATGAATTTTAGTCCGAGTTCATTAGAAAATGTTGTTCAGTTGGTGTCAAGCAAAAAGATTAAATTAACTTTCTATAGACGTAGTAAGAAGATCACTTTTGAACAGCACAGGAACACGTTTACTACACATATTTTCACTAGACTAGACATCTCAAAAGGTTTGAATTAGTTACCATGTCCAGCAGTGGACTGATAGATATGGGTTTTGATGATGTATCTAGTAGATAGCATACCGCACAGCAACTATACTTATAAGACGTAGTAGATATCTTGTTAATATCATTACATTACAGTGTTGCCTCTTTAAACACCCTGAAGACCTGCGACCGTTATTTTCAAACAACATTGTTATTGTTATCCAATCGCATGACATCCTAGAGTAGACACCCAGGGGATAAAAATACCAATAAGTACTCTGGGAATGCATTGAAAAAGCTTGCCTAACTAGTCACCCTGAGCTAGAGATAAATGTAGCCTAGCTAGGGTAACTGGCTGAGCAAACATAATGTTTCTAAGAATTCACCCCAGGGTGACCATTTTGTGGCAGTAGATCCAAATAACCATATTTTTTCCATAAAACCTTCATAACCTACAGAAGAAGCATTTCCGCAATATAAATGCGAAGTTGCATATTTATAAATATTATTCTCCATTGACAAGGAAAATCTAGTTGCAATCTCACACAATTAAGTAGCTATAATTAAGTACGATGCTTTCCTCATGTCATTGTCTAGTTATGTTGGCTCCAATAATTAATCCTAGTTTGTAATCACCAACACATCAACATACTACATATTTAAGGGACCTACTTATAGGGGTTCTTGACACAAATAATAAGAAAAACCCGTCTAAGTTGGTCCCTGGTTAATGTACTGGCGATATACACCTAGCTATCCTAGAAATTTTAGTATAAGTTAGGCAACGCAGAAGGGGTAACGTATAAATTTTTCTTGTTACTTGTTTTGTTTGGTTTTTTGTGCAATAAAGTGTTTTCACTTACCTGCTTCCTTAAATTTAATAATTAAGTATGTACCTGCAGAACTGATTTGAAAAGTAAGGCTTTTCCCACACACATCACATGATTTTCCGGTATGTTGCCGGATCCGGTTTTTCATGAGAAATTTTCTATGATGAAAAAATACTTACCAGTTATTTTCCATACTTACTATGGAAACTAACTGGTAAGTACTCTGAAAAATAAATAATGTTATCAATAATTCGGAGTTTCCTCGATGTTGTTTACAATATCGGTCAAGAACGCGTGTGATCGTCATTTATTTAAGAGATAAGATAAGAGATGACCAGATGACGTAGCGGGTCACTATCGAGATGCGTCACCATGTTGTTTCCCTATGCAATACAATATGCAAATATTTACATAATAAATAAATTAAATAAGTAGGTAGTATTATGGAACCATCATTATAGGCTAATTAGTCACTTGAATGAAATCATTGAATTATTATTATAACTTGGAGTTAGGTATAATCGCAAACCACAAATCCACAACAAAGCCCAATTACTTATTAAAAAATAAAAACCCGACTGCAGTAAATTCAAACTTACAGTCCAGCAAAAAAGAGTAGAAATTAAATAAAATGGAACTAAAAAAATTTCATACTAAATTGTTGCCATTCATAGCCAATGTTGGCAATTAAATTTTGAAATTTCATACAAAGTGGCGCCCTCATTTTTTGTCTACTCTTTTTTGCTGCACTGTATATTATACGATTTTAACCGCCATCCGCCGTTTTGAATTCATGAAAGTTGATTCAGCTAGTTAGTTAGGACAGTTAGGGTGTGAAAAAGAATTACATACATACAAACATACACGGTTACCGGTAATTAAGTACAAAATCTCTTGAGGGTGAGGTCTACTCTCAAAACTGAACAATTTTTGTAAGAAACTTTTCTTCGAAATATGAAAAAGTATTTTGGACCTCCCATACAAAAACGTTGAAAAAGTGTGTCACTTAGTATGGAAGGTTAAATTTTTTTTCGTATTTCGAAGAAATGTTTCTAAAAAATACATTGATACCTACTCACCAAAAAATTGTCTAAGATACACAACAAGATAAGATATAACGAGTTTTGTTTTGTTGTACACCTACACTAGATACACGCAATTTTCGTCTTATTTCACTGTATTAGAAAGTAACGCTCTTGTTAGTCAGTCAGTCCTATGAACCCCTTACTCCTATGCCAGCCTCGCGTGGACAGTGAAAACAAAGTCAATCTGTTGATAACAGACTTGTAGGTAGCACCAGCCAGGAGTCTATGGCATGCTTGGTGTTGAATGTCTACGTCATTGCCTTTTTTGTCTTTTCCTTGATTTCATTTTTGCTTTCTGCAGCGCATTTCTGTGGTTTTGCTAAAATATGGTGTAAAATTAGAATTTTTGCATAAAATAATAAACCGCTGTTCGAAGGACCTACCACAGTCCTATTTATCATTTTCGTCGGCTACACCAACTTTATTTCGCCAAGTAGTAGGTAGGTACTTAAATATTTTTGCCATCATCATGACACCATGACATCATGGTCCAAACTCAATAGATTGCCGCTGATCAATGCTGATCGAAACATCAGACTTACAATTAACTTGGCGCCTAAATTCCAGACGGCTGGCAGACGACGAAAAAACTTCTAACCCATTACAGTTCAGTGCCACCTAATCTAATGGTTGTTGGGTACCTACTCTTGGCTGACACGTGCGAAGAGGTTTGGCAAAAATGTTTCAGATAATAGACACGTGACAACACTATTGTTGAATAAGTAGATGCTGCTACTACAGCTACACACCACAGTCCTCTGCTAGACATAAGCCTCCCCAATGTAAAGACTTTACATAATACCTCTATTCGTAGATACTTAGTATCATCATTACATAGTATAAAGTTCCTTCCCGTGTCTGTATGTATGTTTCCTTATATCTTTAAAACCCCTCAACGGATTTTGATGCGGTTTCTTTTTGTATATAGAGTAAGTTAAGGGGCAGGTTTTTAAATATTTTTTACCTCAAATTTTAACCCCCAAAGGGGCAAAAAAGGGGTTAGAAGTTTGTATAGAAAATCATTATTTTTAAATGCGATCTGTTTAAAAATTTGTGATTAGATCAAAGAGCTAAAATAATTAAACACGTGTTTCAGGGATTTTCGATTTTTAACCCTTAAATGGGTAAAAAAGGGGTTAAAAGTTTGTATGAAAAATCTTTATTTTAAAATGCGACCTCTTTTAAAATTCGCAATTTGATCAAAAAGCTAAAAAAAAAAACGTGTTTTAGGGATTTTCGATTTTTAACAGAAAAGGGTTTAAAAGTTTGTATGGGAAATCATTATTTTTAAATGAGATCTGTTTCAAGCGATTAGATCAAAGAGCTGAAAAAATTGAGTACATGTTTCAGGGATTTTCGATTTTTAATCTGTAAAGGGGTAAAAAAGGGGTTAACAGTTTGTATGGAAAATCATTATTTTTAAATGCGATCTGTTCCAAAATTTGCGATTTGATCAAACAGTTAAAAAAAGAAATACGTGTTTCAAGAATTTTCGATTTTTAACCCCTAAAGGGGTAAAAAAGGGGTTAAAAAATGTATGGACAATCAATATTTTTAAAATGCGATCTGTTTCAAAATTTTCGATTAGATGAAAAAGATAAAAAAATTAAATACGTGTTTCCGGGGTTTTCGGTTTTCGACCTCTAAAGGGGTAAAAAAGGGGTTAAAAGTTTGTAAGGAAACTCATGATTTTTAAATGCGATCTGTTATTATAAGACTTGCAATTAGATCAAACAGCTAAAAAATTGAGTACGTGTTTCAGGGATTTTCGATTTTTAACCCCTAAAGGTCTAACCTAACCTAACCTAACCTAACCCATGTTGCAGCGGGTGAAACCGCTGACGGGCAGCTAGTGGTATAATAAGATACTCCGCTTGGTATTCCATTTCGAGACAACGTATTTTATTGAAATAAAGTGACAATACTAGTGACGTAGGCTTGTGTTTCTCTGGGAATGTAAGACCATGTTTTATTAGACTATGCTTAGCATCTACCTACTATACACATAATTTCGGTCGGCTCCTACCAAGTTGCCCAATGCAACGGACTTTCCAAGGTTTCTTCTTCGTGAATGTCACCTCATCAAATTTCCTCGAGTCTTTGTGGCCCTGAAGAAATGCTGGACATCTTTTAGACAAACTTAGCTAGATATGTTAGCTAAATGTTCCGGGTTCTGGGAAGCCCTTGGATGCAGTCAGCCTTAAACCCTCTTAGATATTACTTGCACCTAGCATTGATTACCTAAAATTAATTATTAATTATTAATTAGCTTAGGTCTTTCTTTCTACTAATTTTGTATTCTTTACAGTAAAAATTTTGTAATATACTAAGTAGGTATCTCCTCAAAAAATGATTCGTACGCCTAAAGGTAAACTGTAGCGATACTAACTACACTTCCCATCACAAAAATCGAAACACCTCGGTTTTTCTTGTTTTTGGCTGAATTAAACACCAAAAAGTATTGTTTGCATTTAAAAAATTATATGACTGTGTAGCTGGCAGTTTTGTCTTTTTAGTGTGTATAAAAAAATTCAAAATTCAAAATTGGAACTCCACCTGTTTGTTCTGTAAGATGAATGACTGAGACACGTTTGCAGTTTGCGCCTTTTAACGATTCATAACATTTTCAACATCAAATTTAGAGCTTGTCTTAGCTTATCTTAAAACTTTTGTTTTTTTAATTGTTTACTGGGACTTTGGATCGACTGAAAAAAGTAAGATTTTATCTGAATCATGGGTATTTTGCCCGTAAAAGCCGCCCAAGTGGTGACATTGCTAAATTTTGGACTTGGTCATCGTCTTGTGGCTGAATGTTTGCATTTAAGTCTCACCTCTGTTCATAAAGCTTACAAACGCTATCAGAAGACTGGTTTGTTTACGCGACGTTCAGAATCTGTCGGAAATCGGGTCAGTTCTGACCGACATGATCGAATTAATGTTATGAGTTCTTTGCAAAATCGACGACTTAGCGCTTTTTAACTGCGCCAAAAGCTATCAAATGTACAAAAGGTGGCTAAAAGTGGCTCTACAATCAGAAGAAGGTTAAAGGAACGTAGACTGGTACCGCAATAGCCAGGAAACGGGTCCAAATCAACTGAAGACAATTAAATAGCGCGCCTTAACTTTGCACGTGAGCACCTAAACTGGTCGTATACCCAGTGGATCAAAATTCCTCTTTTCTGCTGAGTGTAGAATTACACTGAATGGCAACCACGGAAGCACTATGGCTTACAGAAGGGATTTAAAATGCTTTACACTATGCTGCATTGATAAAAAGGTCAGTTATGGTGACAGTTCGTGAACGGTCTGGGAAGGAATCAGCGCCGACGGCATGACAGAGTTTGTCTTCGTGTCTGCAGTTGATTTGGGCCCGTTTCCTGGCTATTGCGGTACCAGTCTACGTTCCTTTAACCTTCTTCTGATTGTAGAGCCACTTTTAGCCACCTTTTGTACATTTGATAGCTTTTGGCGCAGTTAAAAAGCGCTAAGTCGTCGATTTTGCAAAGAACTCATAACATTAATTCGATCATGTCGGTCAGAACTGACCCGATTTCCGACAGATTGTGAACGTCGCGTAAACAAACCAGTCTTCTGATAGTGTTTGTAAGCTTTATGAACAGAGGTGAGGCTTAAATGCAAACATTCAGCCACAAGACGATGACCAAGTCCAAAATTTGGCAATGTCACCACTTGGGCGGCTTTTACGGGCAAAATACCCATGATTCAGATAAAATCTTACTTTTTTCAGGCGATCCAAAGTCCCAGTAAACAATTAAAAAAACAAAAGTTTTAAGATAAGCTAAGACAGGCTCTAAATTTTAATGCTGAAAATGTTATGAATCGTTAAAAGGCGCAAACTGCAAACGTGTCTCAGTCATTCATCTCATTTACAGAACAAACAGGTGGAGTTCATATTTGGAATTTTGAATTTTTTTATACACACTGAAAAGACAAAACTGCCAGCTACACAGTCATATAATTTTTTAAATGCAAACAATACTTTTTGGTGTTTAATTCGGCCAAAAACTAGAAAAACCGAGGTGTTTCGATTTTTGTGATGGGAAGTGTAGTTTTTAAGATCTTTTTGTACAACCTATAGTTACGAATAAACTATTTGATTTGATTTGATTTGATTTGAAAGAAAGTTGCTTTTTCCAGTAGCCCACCTTTAGGTTCCATTGGTCACTAATAACACCTCGTCCCTGTCAGTTTGATCGCCAGGTCCCATGTGATCGATCTCATTGGCAGCAATTGCTCACATTAAGGTCATTCCGGTAGATTTTTGCTCGGGCCTACTTTTATTGGTTTGTTAGACGCACGTCTATTTTTAGCGCTCCAGCGGCTGCAAGTTCGCAGAACCAATGGCTTGATGATAGGTTGCTGATGATGATTGATCGGTGGCGCCTAGCGTGGATAGGTACCACAAATTGCCAGTCATACATAACAATTATCTTTATATATCTCATGCTCATACCTACTGCAGATCTATGTAGGTACCTACTAGTTTACCTTTAGATGCCATTCCCTATTGATTTTGAAATTGCCTTCCAAACTTTCGACTGTTCTTATCTTCACTCCTGTCGGTGGAGTAATATCAAATCTGCTCTCCTTAGAGCCTTCTCCTTAACTTTTACGTTTTGGTGCATATTCTCCTTGACTTGGTCCATGTAGGCGCGTCTAGGACGCCCTCTTCATCTTCTTTCCTCAATCTTCCCTTCAATTATAGTTTTTAGTACGTCGTCATATCACAATAGGTGTCCTAGCATGTTTTCTATCACAAAATAGAAGGCGCCCCGCCCCAAATTATCAAAAGAGACTTGAGTCCTAAAATATGACACTTTTTAAATGACTCCTGTATTTGTTAATGCAGTCATCTTAACACCTAGTACGGCTTGTTAGTCGTGAGTACAGTCCCATCCGGAAGATGGCGTGAAACTTGGCATGCACGTAGCTTTGACACGTATAATTAATAATTTCGGGGGGGACAGGCTGTCAAATGAATGTTTCCCCCCCTCCCCCCCACTTTTGTGTCCCTAATTTCAGTTATTTTGCTTTAATTCGAAAACGGTTAAAGTTACATGAAAACTTCCAACGAGTAAAATATTCTTCATTAAATTCTACACTACAATTGTCTTTAAAGTACGTTAATAGGACTTATACTTTACAAGTTATGCTTCTGTGAAATTCATCATTTTTTTTAAGTTGATCTCCAGCTCTGAATTAGCCATAAGTACTTTGGGACAGAATATTCTATAAAACTTTGTATGGGCGTGTGTTCGTGAAGTAGTCTTCGAAGGACATCCATAGACACTACACTGCCTGTGTGGGAGGGGCAAAGTTTTTTTTTGGAGCTGAACTTGAGACTTCTGACTACTAAAGTACATATGAGTATCATCTTGGTAAAACAGGACAGTATTTATTTCTGTGAAGGATTTGGTATTCTCCATACAAAAATATGTATAAGAAACAGAAAAGTACATTATTTTCATTTAAACGTTGTTTTTCCTGACCTGGGACATATTCAAGAAAATAGCACATGCTGGAAGCCACACTCACAAATTAAATTTGATTTTCGAAATAGTAAGAAAATGCTTAGCCTACAGGAGCCTAAACATTTTTACAAAGTTATGTTTGTAGCTGCTAAACTCTCAAGCTCATTGATTTATATGCAAAAATAAGATTACAACCGCAAAATCATATTTCTCAATTGTCGCTAAACCATACAGATTACCTTCATAGCAAAAGTTGTTCAAAGTAATAGGTTGTCTTTGGTGGCATATAGAAATTGAGGATCTGGAGTACCTGATGTGGAACAGCAACAGTCCAGTTAAACTATGTAACAGGTGGGCTATTGATGTTCCACATCAGGTACTCCAGATCCTCAATTCCTATATGCCAATAAAGACAACTCATCATTATGAACAACTTTGCTATGAAGGCATTTCTATCTGGTATGGTTTGGCGACAATTGAGAAATATGATTTTGCGGTTGGTAATCTTATTTTTGCATATAAAATCAATGAGCTTGAGAGTTTAGCAGCTACAAACATAACTTTGTAAAAATGTTTAGGCTTCTGTAGGCTAAGCATTTTCTTACTATTTCGAAAATCAAATATGGTTTTGTAATTTTGGTGAGTGTGGCTTCCAGCATGTGCTATTTTCTTATGAATATGTCCCAAGGTCAAGGAGAAAACAGCGTTTAAATGAAAAATAATGTAATTTTTTTTCTGTTTCGCCTAATAAACACATATTTTTGTATGGGAGGTACCAAAATCCTTCCCAGAAATAAATACTCCGTCCTTGTTTTACCCGAAAATGATACCAAAGTTATCCTCTCATATGTACTTTAGTAGTCAGAAGTCCTCAAGTTCAGCTCCAACAAAATAAACTTTGCCCTCCCCACCCCACAGCGCGAATGAAGTGTAGTGTCTATGGATTTTCTTTGAAGACTACTTAACTAACAAACGCCAATACCAAGTTTTATAGAATATTCTGTCACAAAGTACTTATGGCTAATTCAGAGCTGGAGGTCAACTTCAAAAAAATGATGAATTTCACAGAAGCATAACTTGTAAAGTATAAGTCCTATTAACGTACTTTAAAGACAATTGTGGTGCAGAATTTAATGAAGAATATTTTACTCGTTGGAAGTTTTCATGTAACTTTAACCGTTTTCGAATTAAAGCAAAATAGCTGAAATTAGGGACACAAAAGTGGGGGGGAGGGGGGGAAACATTCATTTGACAGCCTGTCCCCCCCGAAATTATTAATTATACGTGTCAAAGCTACGTGCATGCCAAGTTTCACGCCATCTTCCGGATGGGACCGTACCTTCATACAAGCTCTAGGCTAAGAAGCCGTACTAACCCCCTAATAGGGTAGGAAGCCCAGTCAAGCAGTAGTCAACAGCGGCTGTTGACATACTTAAAGGATGTTGCAGTCATCTTACTTAGTAGCGGAGCACGCATCTCGATAATCGCGCAACTAATTAGTTTAGCCACAATGCAGTTATTATCTTCATGAGAACCACATCTTCACGTCATATCATCGCCTATTGTCATCCACTTGTGTTTCCATTGCTGCATTGTTTCCGCACCTGTCAGTGTGTGTCAAACAAAGCCGGCAATGGATGTCAGCGAACATTAAAAAGTGTCCATATTTAGATCCAGGAAGCGCTGCTTTTCCTCGTGAAGTGATGCCATAAGCATTTATCCTGTCACGGCGTTAAACACATCAGGATCTATTTTGATTTGTGTTCGCTTTTATTGAGGTAAATCGATGTGATAATACTAAAAAGTCTTACCGCAAAAGTTATCTATTACTACCAGTCTATCTCTGTCTATTAAAAGCTTTTATTTAACTTGCAGTGTAGTATGTATGTATGTAAGTAAAAATGTTTGTTCGGGTCAAATCTTGCAACTCAATTTTGAAGCAGATATCCTCAACCGATTGAGCTGAAATTTTGTAAACACGTTTAACTCAGATGTTTATAATGTTTTCCACTATGGTTCGGTTTGGCTCAGGAGTAGCAACGATCGCGTCTGCTGGCTACGGCAATAAAGTTTGAATTTTCCTCTTTCCTGACTAGAAAAATACATCCTTTCTCACCTACCATAGATTTTACTAAAACTCTACTGATAGGGTGTATAATCTGCTTGCCCTTATCCAAAATCATTTGGGGTCGAAAACAGGAAAATGCCTTTCGTTCGATAGATATAAATTTTCTTTACCTACTATTTTGCGTATCAAGCGATCTTCTTGGAATCGTTGCATATTGCACAGCTACCGGGTATTCCCATCCATATTTAGATTTCAACAAAAACATGATGAAATAACACTATTTCTAAATTATATGAATAGAGCATTAAAGTTTAAAAGCACTCGATAACATTAAACGTTAAGGACGTTACAAAATATGGTTTCAAGCTCTATGGAATTTGAAGATTTTGAAGCCCCATTGATTTCTGAAGGGGCCCATCATCAGCTCCTTCTCTGAGTCGACGGACGACCCGATGAACCCTGGTGTTAGAGTTTTTCTATCAGACCCTGACATATAAGTGACTGTCTAGGGAAAAAGCTTACCTATAAAAAATATATATAACCACAGTCTTCTGAATGACTCGCAAAGTTTTTTCAGACGTAGCGTCAATAAAAAAGCACAACCTTTTACACTCTGCCTAGGCGTACCGCGTATGGGGCAAACAAATCTCCGACGATTTAACAACTTCCTTCTTTTAAATTCAGATGTTAAAAATACACACAATTATGTAAATATAAGCTTTGCAAAAAGCCGCTACCTTTATCCAGCCAGTTATCTCAAATCGCATATCGCCTGTCCGCGTAACGGGACTTCAGAGATTATGCAAAGATATTCACCGCGCGTCAACCTGCCGCCGCATGCCGTCCTAGTACCGGCTTATTTATTCCATGGCACCGGCAACAAGCAAACAACATGGAAATTAGCAGTTTCTACGGGTTTGTAACAGGGTTCGAAAATATCCGATATTTATAATAAATATCAAAATATCCCATATATATCCAATAAATCGGATATATATCCATTTTTTGATATTTATCGAATATATATCAATCAGTCTTAAATTTTTCAAAACAATCTATGATTTTTGTCGTCAAACACGAACAAAATTGTAAGAAAATTAATCTGTATCCCTTATTTAATTACAGTTTATTTTTAAAAGAAAGTAGCTTATAAAATTCTGTATTTATATGGACAATAGTAGATACGTGCATACCTACATTTCATAATTCGACCGCCGTATATGAGCCCGGACGCAGCAAATAAACCATCCACTTCGCACACCCAATAGAAGGATTTAAACTATGTGTATATCTAAATAAACACCAAATAACAAACAATAGATATGTATTAATATTTATAAAATTTACCTTAGGCAGGAATAAATACAGAGAGATATTTATATCAAAATAATTTATTTTCTTCTCGTGCATGAAACAGTGGGTATTTCAAAATTAACTAAAGATTTTCATTAGTGGCGTAGTTGGCGAGTTTTTTTTAGTCTAATTGACCATAAAAATTCACTATTTCTCAACGAATAATGGTGATATATATCCAAATAATAAATATCTTAATATCACGCGATACATATCAATGATAATATATCACATTATATTTATTAAGGAGTAAATATCGTGATATATATCCGATAAATATCAATGATATATATCAAGTGATATATATCTTCGAACCCTGGTTTGTAATGTATGGTGTTGTCCTGGTCTGGTCGCTTAAGGGGTTTCACAGACGAACTCCATAAGAGGCTGCCGTAGTATCGCCGTCTTTAGTTATTTAAACTTTGATTGAACCTACACCCACTTTGTATCTTGGATGCTTTGACCTGCCTATAATGCAATGTTATCACTTTATTGTACCAAGCACATTTAAAATAACAATTACAGACATAAGAAAACTACAGGCTCAAAGGCGGGCTTATCCCACTAAGGAATCTCTTCCAGAGAACCTTTGAAAGACCTAGGTAAACCAAGATATGAATATGATATTTCCTCTATAGCTAATTTAATGTCTTGCAGTCAGTGCCTGCGTCCTTTGAAACTGGTCAAGTTTAGTTGAGTTATTGATACGGTCACGGAAACTTTAGGTTTATTTATTTTAGGTATAGGTATCAGTAGGTCACTACGAAGTTTTGCGCAACATACTCACACGTTAAATTCAGCGGCATACCTTACAGTGCAGTCCATCTGTGCGAGCCTTTAGTTAGAGACAGTATAATGTCTAGTTTCTGGCCACTGACCAGTGCGCCCTTCTTAGCAAAACGAAAACGTTTACAGCTAAAAATAAAACCTACCTACACTATTCTGAATAAAACATGGACATATTATTCAAATGCAACTATTTCCGTCTTATTCCAGTCAATTAAGTACCTACCCAGGTAGGTAGGTGTACCAACGAGGTATACTAAATAGTAAAAGATCAGGTAGATAAGTAAAAGTCAGGACAGGAGCTGTGTTTAGATCGTTTTCTCTTTCATTTTTCGGTTGATCTGATCGGAAGGTTTCAAAGGTAGGACTGAAATAGAACATTGTTACCTATGAAATGAGATGGCAATAGATTTGAATAGATCAATGAGTTGTACTCTTCGGAGGGCACGTCGGTCCTGGGTGCTGTCTATCAAAGATGGTGATTGGTATTTGTAGGTACTTAAGATAGGCTTAAAAACCAAGCGACGCGACAACGACGCGCGTCGTTGTCGCTGCGGTCTTGTAGAAAATCCCGACCGCATCCCATACAAACTCTAAGCTTCTCAGCGCGCTGTCAACGTGACGGCGTCGTGGCGCGCCGCAACGACGCCGACGCTCGGTTTTTCTGGTTCCCCATACAAACCCATATAAACCAGTCATTTGACAGCGGCCACGACGCGCGTCGTTGCCGCTGTCGCTTGGTTTTTAAGCCCACCTAATTAATTACCTAACCTCTGACACCAGAGTTCATTGGGCTGGGTCGTTTGATTCTCGAATCGGTATACCAAACGAAATCGAAGGGACCAGAAATAGTGGAGAAGACCTCCGATTTTATAATTATTAAAATATTAACAACCAGTATTTTCCTCACCCCTGTTATCAGCTCGATTGTCGCGTAGTCTAAGATGACGTCATACTGATATGGCAGCATGAATGGGCCTATCTGCAGTACCGAGCGACCCCCGATCTGATATCAACAGACGACGCAGTAGGGACCTTTCGGACGCTGTGGCGTCAGATGCGGACTTTGGAGTGCACGTCGAGGTTACGTGTTCCAGGCGAAAAGATCAGTCAGTAAGCTCTTCTGTTATCAGTTTGGTAGGCACGTAGTGTAAGATGACGTCTGTGGCGGCATGAATGGGCCTATCTGTACTACGGCGTGACTGCCGACCAGCCGACGTAGTAGGAAGCTTCCGGACGCTCAAACGTCAGAAGCGAACGTTGAGTGCACGTCGAGGTTACGTGTTCCAGGCGAAAAGATCAGTCGGTAAACTCTTCTGTTATGAATTTGGCCGTAGTATACTATGATGTCACACTACTGATATGGCGGCATGAATGGGCCTATCTGCTCTACCGCGTGGCCGCTAACCTGATCTGATATGATACTAGCCGACGTAGTAGGAAGCTTCCGGAAGGTCTGGCGTCAGAGAAGGACTTTGAGCAGCTGATGCATGTCGGGGTTTCGTGTTGCAATCGAAAATATGGTGTCATGGAAAAGTTCACACCGTGCATCACAACATCCTGATTTTTTCCTTAGGTAGTCCACTGCTGGACGTAGATCTCCCGTTATCGCCATCGAGCCACTGCTCCAGCCGCTATCTTCCGGGTAAAATTACCTACCGCCTAAAAATGAAAATTACGTCGTTGCAATACACCAAAACAAGGAAATGTCACACCAAACATGATCCAAGGAAAAAGCCGTCTACTGCTATGGGAAGTCCCTGACGGAAGACTAATATTGTTTTTTACATTAAGTCCAAAGAATTGGGTATTAGTGATACACAATTTTAAAATAATATTTTGGAATTAGTTAGCCCCAAAGAAAAATTTAGTAGTTGCACGACACTTAATGTACCTACATGTAATTAATATAATCGCTAGAAGAGGTAGTCTTCTGAGGCTCGTTGTGCCTTAGCGCCTTGCCGCCTTACCATGAAACCGACAAATGGTTCCTTGTTGACCATTCCACTCATCACAAAGATACCTTTTATAATATTTCTTGCAATAAATGTGATAAGTGTTTAGATTGTTCGGATTCTAAGAAATCTTCGATACAGTTTATCATGAAATGTTTATTTTCTAATAGCAAAGGTATTTATTGTGAGATAAATAAGCTAAACGAGTAAAATAAATTTTCTAATTAAGTAGAATGATTAACACACAACGTCTCTAGTTTTGGGACTTTCCATCCGAACTTCTCCATATGACACTATCACCCTGGCCTGCCCATACGCAGTATATCATCCATGTAATACTAATGTACCTACATTATCCAATATTATTTTATGTATTCGAGTGACACGAGAAGCAGAAGAACTAATAAAACCACCGCCGCCGTGCGGTTGACCATGCTCCCAGTAGGTACAGATATTCAGCCAGGTGCAAAACTTCTCCTCAGTATCATCATCATCATCACTTGAAGTTTCAAGGACATCTGTAGTCGTACGTCGTATTGCATTTACCTTCATATCTGCAGCATCCTTATTCTTTCCGCGTGTCTAGATAGCATTGTTGTTGATGTTAGCGTGTCAACAGTTTCACAATCATCAACAACTTCTATGTTGGAATTGGAAGTAAATACCTATTTATAATGTCTCGTCGCAATGGTTTTGCAACTCCTTTCCTTACATACACATTATAAAATTAAATGCGACGTGTGCAGTGGTAGGTAGAAGTACTTACTTTACCCTTTTTAATTATTCCTATTCCTGTCAGTCCAAGATTGATGAATTGATGGATGACCGAGTGACCGATACGTGCACGAGCACGACTGAACTGACACTGAGAAACTCCTGTTTTTCAGGAAGTATCCAAAAGGATGACACTATCAGCAGCGCAAAAATAAATTTATACATCAATAAAAGCTGATTCCTTAAATGCCTGAAAGTTACGTCAAAGAAAGTTTACTCATACTAAAACCAATGCCGTTTGTAGCGATCGGCAGCCAATAGTCCCATAAGTCGGCTGAGTTCCTTGTTGCCCTTTGGCCTTCGCAATTATTGCAGTTCTATTAATAGCGCCGTCCACCGCACGCCGCCGGCTCCATGAGGGTAATTATCCACAGAGAATACGAACACACATTCCCATGTGGAGATCCTTGCCTTGGGGTAGTATGGGGTCAACCCAATTTTTTGCAATTCTATCTATCTACCCACGAAGGATCAGCAAAGTCCAAATGTAACGAAAGCATACCTATTTAATGAGCAAATACTTACCTCGCTTTCGCATCTACTCCTCCTGTGGGTCAAAGATCATAGCCGTTTTCTTGATGATTTATACCGTAATCGGTTTCATACTGTGTGATTGTGGTAAGAGAAATTGACTCTAACTGGAATATTCTCTCACTTTTCAGCCCTACGATGCGTACCCGGAGAAGACACGGCATGTGCAGCAGAAACCTTAGAAACAGGTAAATAGTCCAATATTATCGTCATCTACCTGTATTAAGTGCACCTAGGTTTTTTTTTTCGGATTACAAAAGTCTTCTAGTTCTGTTAATATCTACTTATTTACAGCAGTTTGTTCATCTCTATCCTTAACATCGTTTTTCTACTTTTTATTAAATCCTTCTTCTGCCTTCTATTCCAGTACACCCTCACGGATAGGAAAGCCCTGAGCGGGAAGGTGATAGGAGAGGACAGAGGCGTGTATTGCCTTTTCGGCAGCAAGTGGGACGGCCCCTGCGGAAAGTGTTTGTGCACTGAGCTGGGACGATCTCTCTGTCAGCGGGAGAAGAAGTGCACCGCTACTGGTGAGATACCAAAACTATCATACCTAAGCAGGATTTATGGTTTTAGGCAGTAGACCACCTCGTATAGGAAAGAGTAGTAACCTGGGACAGCCTTCTGCAAAGTGGACTTACAATCTTGTAAGGATTGTAGCTCCTGGATGAAGTTAATCCAAATTCGCGGACTATAGAAGCGCCTCGGGGTGACCTAATTCCCGGCAGTGGACTTCTCACTTCTTTTGATGAAATTAGCAAAAAAAGCAACCAACAAGGTCTACCTACCCAACCCTACTTGCATAATATTCACGCAACAACTTAATCAGCTCCTAAATTTTCAGAGACAATCGGGAAAACCATTCAGTGCAATTCAGTGTTATCATTCTAACTGACGCCCTGATTGATGTGCTTTTCAGACTGGGAGCTGGAGCGGCAGTGCGCCCCGGACACCATGTGGCACAACGACTGCAACACCTGCTGGTGCAGCGACCAGGGGCGCGCCATGTGCACCAGGATAGGCTGCCCACAAGGTAAGGAGATTCTGTGCAACACGAGGAATCATCATGCCTACGGACGAATAGCTAGCTGAAAGAACTAGCGACAAATTTGGGAAGCCCTCATCATGGGTAGACCTTTTCCAGCAGTGGAATTTTTTGGTTGTTGAAGAATAGAAAGAAGAAAAAGCCCTTGCTTACACCATGAATTGCAGAATTTGATACTTTGATCAGCTTATGCGGTAACAAAAAAGCTGTTTGCCTGACCACTGACATTGTTTATTTGTATATCGTCTGAGATGCTGGGGAAAAAGTAAAATAGGTATAATAGAGTTCTTGCTAGAGGAGGCAAACTTTAGTTTAAAATTTACTTCGAACCTTTCCAAGTTTCTCCATCTCTTGAATATCTCAATCAAAATAACAAGGAAGGGTATTAAATTAACTTACAGTTTCAGAGGCAGTCAAGGTAAAACAACCGGAAGATAAGCCACCCAAAGAATCAAACACGCCGGTACCAGAACCGGTAAGTTCCTTTTGATCTATTGAGTTTTATATGCATTCAGTGCTATATTATTCTCACAAATGAAAATAAGAAATCGAAAAATGTTATGGCTGAAAAAATGGATCGTCGCTTAGAGAAGAGCATCAAGATATAGAAAATTTGGCATTCATCGTGGCAGAGCGGTGGGTCGTTTACTCATGCAGCCCGGGTTCGATCCCCGGTCTATGCATGAAATTTTTTCTATTTCTTATTTTCCTTCTCGATATAATGTTATTTAAAAATTTATTATTATGTGTCGAAAAGGGTAGTCGACTTTCATTTTGTGTACGGGAAGACCAAAATTCATAAAGCACTCATCACTAGGTCAAGTCATTAACGACCTCATCATCATCATTACTATAAAGTCTCAATGTGGTCAGCTATTTTGGATTTCTTTTTTATAAAGTTTTACGTTTAATTAACTTTGTGTTGGTGAATGGAGTTCAACTTCAACTACACGTTTTTATGCACAAAATGCAATTTTGCACGGTGTCTGGTTTTGCACATAATATAAAAGGTAAGTAATTTTTTTAAATATCATTATAACTTTGAATATACTTTAAGAAAAACATGCGTAGTCAAATATAAAACGATACTTAATTCGTTACAGAATGAATACAATGACAATCAAACAAAGATAAAAGCAGAAAATAAAGAAGAAATAACAAGACGTAAATTAGAAAACCAACCAACATTTGATCCAGTCGACGATACCGATCACCCTGATGTAGAATCCGCAAAAGAAAGTCTCGAATCACTCGACCATAGCTTCGAGGAACTGGACTACAATGTTCCACGTGAGATGATTGATTTGAACCGCGTCCCTTCAATCCAAGAGCAGGACAATATCTTAGAAGAGGCATCCCAGGATGCAAAGAGACACACACTGCTGAAGCGGTCGGTATATGAGCCAAAAGGGATGTTACGCGTCCCTTCAATACAAGAGCAGGACAACATGTTAGAAGAATCATCTCAGGAGGAAAAGAGACATTCATTGTTGAAGAGGTCGGTCTGCAAGCCGAGAGGTGTTTCAGGCAGAATGCAACGCGTGCAAGTGCGCGCCTGACGGACAAAGTTACGCGTGCACACACAACGAGTGCATGGAGGGAGAAGAACAAGGAAGTCGAGGTGTTCATGGAAGAGACAGAGGTGAGTGGCAATAGTGTAAAAAATGAAGAAAGTCTCATTTAAAAGAACCTACTAAGTTAATTGAATCATTTGTCGATTCAGAGAGACGTAAAAGAACTAGATATTATGTGACTTGGGCAGTAGTTTCTAGGTATATGAGAGAGGCATACAAGTTACGAGACACTGGTGTGTCTAAAACACATAAACGGAAATTAGATCAGCATGTTTGAGTCGTGCAAAAAACTGCAAGGAAAAGCCTTATACTTGTAAGAAGTACTGGAGCCTGTAATTAGAAAATCTTATAAGTAAACCGAAAGGATCATATTCCTACAGAGCCACTACTGATTTAAGATTATGTTGCTAGAGCGTTGACCACGTGGAGCACCATATGGTGTGCGCGGCGCGAGGCACCTTCTACATCGGCTGCAACACTTGTCACTGCAACCCGCTCGGCACCGACTACTCCTGCTCCAACAAGCCCTGCCCACTGCCTGAGGACGTGGAACTCTTCCATGAGCTTAAGGTTTGATTAGCACTTAGCATCTCACCTCTTTTGGATTCTTGTTACGGGTTAGAGCTCATAGACTAATGTGAAATGAACAATAAAATAGAACCAAGCACGTTCCCTTGGGGTATTTAGCTGTACTCCTGACTTTCTGTCGTATACGGTGGTCGTATGTTGGTAATTTAATGAATGAAAATAAATAATTCCACACGTTTTTTTTGTTTCAGGACATGAAACCGATCATCCCGTACACAAATGAAAAGGCTCATAACAAAAAGACATCGCAGAAAATTGATAGCGCACCTAAACTCTGAGCTTTGAGCTATTATTATTTTTGTACATCTTATTTAATTTATTATTTGTGTTAAAATTACCATTAAACGTATTTTTTTATTTGTTGGTTTCTAATCTTTCATATTGTTCCGAATATGTTATGTTTTATCAACACTCAACAGCAACAAAAATACCTACATCTTTGATATATGATTTTTACATACCGCATTCTTCACAATTCTTAATTTCATTATTAATCTTCATCATGCTAATCAATCAATCTTCACTCAATCATATCATCAAAATAAGCACCAATTTACCACCCCACAAATCCAGGTGGTGAAGTCTTCGTCAGACCGCAGCAAGAAGCAAGTGTGTGTTGCCAACCGCATGTTCATCAAAGACTGCAACACGTGCTGGTGCAACGAGGACGGCACCAGCTTCTACTGCACCCGGAGGGTCTGCGTGCCGGACCTGCCTGAACCTGGCGTCGATCAGCCTGAGGTGATCAGACAGCCTGTCTCGACGTCTATTGATTTCTTCTTTAGCGTGTAGTTTCTTTTATTCTTTGTTACTTCTATTGGGTGTTTTTCTTTGTTAGATTATGTTTCGTTTTCTTTTTCGTTCTTTTCTTCTTTCTCGTAAACATCTGTTTTTGCACGGATCTTAATATTTTTTTCTCTCCTTTGAGACTTTTCTCTCTTCTACCACCTCATTTCTTCCTTTTTTAGTCTCTCTATTTAACTCTTATGTATGTAGAACTACATCATAATAATATATTCCTCTCTAGGAGCTCCGTGTAATCAAGAAGGAGTGCCGTCCAAACGAAGTGTTTGAACTGGACTGCAACATGTGCCGCTGTAACCCCGACGGCAAGTCCTACTCGTGCACGAGGCGCGCTTGCGTCGACATGGACCATCATGACCAACCTGCCATAGAACCTGTGGTTCAAGATGCAAAGGTTTTGACTGTTCAAGACGCCAAAGTGGACAGAGTAGGCGCTCTTGACCAAACGGTTGATGGAGGAATTCATGACTCCAAGGTGTTTTCAGCAGGCCAAGACTCTAAAGAACTTCCGATGGTGGCAGGGCAATCTGTGGCCGGATCTGTACTCCAAGATAAGAAGGAACTGCCAGTTAAACAAGAAGATATACCAGTTGACCAATCTGAGCTCCAAGCAGCTGTAAAAGACGCCGAGGTGATTCTTGAGAATATTTTGTGGTTGTTTGCTTCTACTTTCTTTCAGTGTGCTTGGTGGCTCTTTTTCAGGTTTTGGTCTTTTCCTCTTTGCTCTTTCTTTGCTGTAACCTGCCTTCGCTATGTATTTCGGCATATGACGTTACAGTAAAAGTGGGTTATAATATAAGTTTTGATAATCATTTTATTACCCATTATTTTCCTGTTGCGATCCTTATCCTGTCTCTATGTTACTAATATTTAAGTTACCTTTGCATAATATTATCGCTTTCAGAAAACTGTCTGAATTTTTCTTCTTCTCTTGTCAATGGACTTTTCCCAACGCAATTTGTGAAAATTACTTAATAAATTAGTAACTGCTATTCTGAATTGCGCTTTTATTTTTGTGAATCATGTTAATTTATTCATATCTTTTGGTTTTCAGAACCAGCCGCTTGTAAGAAAATCACGAGCAACAGAGGTAACGTCATCATCTATTAATAATATTTCTCTTGCTTGACAATTTCTCAAACTATGTAGTTAATGCACAAGAAATAATATCTTCATTTAATTATCTACTTATCTACGAATGTTTGATTCTGTATAAATAAGAACCCTTTCTTTTCAATGAAATGATGTTTATGATAATTATGTGACAAATGTAAATGTAGTTGTTGTTATGTTTTCTTGGTACGTGGCGTGTGTCCAGTAGGAGATGCGTAAGTGCGAGCCGGGTCAGGAGTTCCGCCTGGACTGCAACATCTGCCTGTGCGACAACCTGGGACAAGACTTCTCCTGCACCAGGCACGACTGCAACGCCCCCAACGGGGGAGAGCCTTCCAGGACCAAGAGAGGTGAGATCAAACACGACTTTCTGACATATAAAATAAAAAAATGACGAGCGTCGTTCGGGATTGATACCAGGACATGTACAGTAGAGTACCGTCCCACTGCTCTGCCACTGAGCTACCGCATCGATCAACCCTTTCCGATGCCGTGTAATACGTTAACCCAATTCTACCAGTGGGTGTCGTAAAAAGCGACTAAGGGATAATCAATTAGTCGTCCAGGGAATGGGCAGCAGCCGTTTCCTGTAAATACAACATCTTGCACAGCGCTCGTCGCAGCGCAGCTTTACCAAGCGTGGTTAGTAAAACAATACCCTCAGATAAGGGGAGACCCATGTGCAGCAGTAGACTAATGTCCATTCGTGATGGATTTTCAGGTTCAGGTTGGTCTGACAGTCAAGCATGCATGTAACAAAATTTCATACGCGTTTTTAAACTGGAGATAATTGCAAATTGCAGATACGTCAGAATCCGCAGTGGAGTCAGTGACGATGAAGTGCGTTGCGGGCAGCGTCTTCGACCGGGAATGCAACGTGTGTCGCTGCACGAATGACGGGGAGAGCGCTCTCTGCACGAACAAGTCGTGCACGCCACGCGCGCAGCCCTTGTCGATAGACACAGTCACTAATGGTAACTAATTTAACTGATTAATTGTACACAATTTAACACAGAAAGCATAGCATGACAATGCAGGTGGGCAGTGTCTTCAACCAGGATTATCTTCAACCTTGTCGTTTCGCTGTGCACGCGCATTCTGCACGCTCATTCTGCACGCTTGATATATTCAGTCACGAACGGTAACTTCTTTTCTTATACGGGTGTTAGGGACGGTGTAACGAAAACTTTCCAGGCGTGCTCAGACCATAAACTGAACATCTTTTACTATGGAGCCAGTGGAAACGAAAAAATTTACCGACCTCCCATACAAAGTCAGTCAGCTGATTGTGAATTTTGTATGGGAGGTCGGAAATTTTTTTTCGTTACTCACCATTGGCTCCATAGTAAAAGTTGTTCAGTTTGATGGTCTGATCATGCCTGCAAAGTTTTCGGTACATCGTCCCTAACACCCTGTATAACTGCTATAACTGACTTTGCTTTGCATCAGACGTTAAAAAGTTTCAAAACAGGGTTTTTAACGTGATACATGGTTAAACTGTTTAAACTTAAGTGCGCCATTTTAAGTTTAATTATAATATAATGTGTTGTAAGTGCAAAAATCCGTTTTTATATTATAATTAAAGTGATACATGGTATTCTTAAACTGGCTAATAATTACACCCAGTTGATGTTCACTTATTTCATAACCATTGCATTAGCAATGAAATAACGCAGAGCCTGTTACCTACTTACTTACGTTTATGTGCTAGGCAACCGTTACACTTCGCCCTAAAATTTTCTAAGTGCCGTTACATTCCACCCCCTAAATTCTGTAGAAGTAGGAACTACCTGACCGTCATACTCACGTAAGTCCACTCCCCAAAAAGTCAGCATGTTTTTTTTATATTTGTTTACATAATATATTTGTTTACATAATTATGTTCTACTTCTTTTCTCTGCAGCGCCGGACTCGGACCCCAACTTCCGCTGCAACCCCGGCGAGCAGCTGAAGCGCGGCTGCAACGACTGTCAGTGCTCCGCCGACGGACGCAGCGTCTTCTGCACCGTGCGCTTCTGCGACCAGGATATCACGCCGCCGCCATCTTCCGTCTAACACAAGAACTAACCGCATTACATACGCGAGGATCGAAGGAGGAATAAAAGTTGGGGTTAAAATGTTATTTCCAGTAAACTTACTGGGTTACAAGAATCCTGACCTATGAGATGATGCACTTCAAGTCAAATATCTATAATCAGTTATTACTCTCTGAAATATTAAAATATTTGGACCCAAATGTATTGACTTCCTTAAGTACCTGATTTAACCTCCTAGAAGTTCAGAGTTCTTGTAACCTACGATTCACTACGTTTGAAATTATTCCCAAAAATCCATTTCCTGCAGAAACCTCGCGTATTAAACATCATGTGATTTCTTAGTACTTGTACACTCCAGAATGTTTGTGATTAATGTTTCCTATAAAAGTTTTCTATAAAACCTGCTCATAATTATTTAAATTATCAAATATAACCGTCATTTATTTAACTACGTCTGTTATTTAATTAACTATAAATTTTCTATGAATTAAATAAATTTAGTTTTTATGCCATATAGATAATTAAGTACATGCATTATACTCCAAAACGGATATATCAACATCACCTTTTACCTATGTTAATTAAAAAAATATAACAATATCTGTGCCATTTATGCATTTATGAGCAGGAATATTTTAAACAGTATTTTTTCTGATTCAATATTTGAACAATGTTTTAAGAACTTAAAACAATATGTTTTAATTTTAATTTAGTGACAATTTAGTTTCATTTCAATCCATGGTTGCTATTTTTTTGTCTTTAAGTGTAGCTGTAGTTAATGTAATTGGTATGAGTGTGTTTTTAGGATTATTGTTGTGAATTAGCTGTTTACGATCATCTATCTTTCTTCTTTGTTAAAATTTCGAGTTTATTTTTCGCTTGTCTCTTTAGTTGTAAAATAATGAAAATTGGTCCAATCATCCTGCCTATGGTACTACCCGGTTCACGGAAGAACGATCCGAAATTGCACCATTATTGTTTGCGTCTTTTTCATATTACATGACATTTGAACAAGATGTCAACAATAATGTGCCATTTCAGGCCCCCTTCTTTTGTTAGATGGTACACATTTTCGACTATTCAAGATGGTCCCATTTGGGTGCCAAATAGTGTGTTTAGGCGCCCGATTGGGACTGAACTAGTTTTCTTATCGTAAATAGACAAGTAATAAATAAACTTTGTACCTACATTGTTTCATACTTTTTTTAGCATTTCATAATAACTCTTGAATGCAACAAACAAAGAACAGATGTGGTGTGAGATCTAGTTAGAAAATCTTCGGGAATAAGTTTCTGTACCTCCGAGTACCATGTATTACACATACGTAATAAACTTAAGAAATAGAATAAAACGTTTTGAGAAATGATTAAAGTAGTTTCAATTTTGTTTTGATTGTTTTATGTTTTCTATATTATGTCAAAGATTCCTTTTTTGTACTTAAGTATAAGTAGATAGGTAATAAAACAAACAAACTCGGTGCAGAAACCAATAACTAGTATTAAATCCAATCTAAGCATCCAATCTAAGATTGTACAGTCAAGCTCACGTCCGGTTACAGCTCGACCGTATTTGACAGCATTCAAAACCACGTTAATGTTATGACATAAGATCTATTTTTCTTTTTTGACATGTCTTTTGTGGTATGGATTGACAGCTGGTCAAATATGGCCTATTCCAATGGCCGTACTCTAGACTCTCGATGCACTTATCGTCTTACACGCCCGGTATATGAACGGTCCAAAACCCAAACCGTCTAATCCAGCCTAAGCTTGATTCTACCTATGTTCACACTTTTTTACTCTGAGTAACTTTTGGTGCAGTTGTTGAAAGGGAGTGAAAAAATTGTTTAACAAAATAATTGATTTAGAGAATTACAATTTACTTTTTTTATTAATTACACTTAATTTTAAACTTGGCATCGCAGCACTAATTTTGACAGCTCAAAGTTCGAAAGAAGTTGCCATCGCGGCGCAACGCAATTTATTCTACATTGCTAATCATTACAAGAAACTCAAGTCGACCAGCAATGTATGCCGAACAGAAATATGTTCGCCAGGTAGTGTAGCACTTGTCTAGTGATGTGATTATTTCATGAGAATGAAAACTATTATTTTTATAACACGTTGTAGAGGTATGGCTAATTGAAATAAAATGTTTAGGATCTATAATTAAAGCCTGTAACTTCACATTACGTTTGATAAACTAATGAACTATTTTTATGGATCGAACGTTTAATGATGATTGAGCAGTAATTTTCCATAATTAATACTGAACGATAATAAAATAGCCAATTTATTCTAGAAGTTAGCAATACGCGTAATTGAAAAGAAATTATACATTCGCTTTGAAGTTGCTATGCAGTTATGAAAATGTGGTTGGGCTACTATCTCCTCGGGTTGGTAAGCGCAGTGGCAAATGAAGTGACACAAGGAAATAGTAAGTAACTTTATACCTTAAAATTTAAACAGCAGGTAGGCGGAAAAAATTATAATACAATGTCTCAGACTGATTAAATTCGGTCAAACCTGCCCTACCCTGCAAGGGATATAGGCGTGAAATAAGTATGTATGTATGTTATTTAACGACTGATCTATCGTGGGTGTTGGTTTTATCTTACCCGATTGTTAAAATTAGCAAATCAGTAGCTTATGTTTGCGCCATGTCCTGTTATGTTTTTGGTTCAATTACTTTGAAATATTTTACATTTTATATAACAGTATCAGTTCAAGCCACGATAGAAGAGACAATGCTGAAACACCGCTGCGTTCCAACCGCGGTGACGCGCGGTCCGTGCCACGTTTGTTCCTGTTCGTCCAGAGGAGCTTACCAGTGTCACTCTGAAACTTGCGTGTATGAGGAAAAGGGTGAGTTCTAACCGCCGCGTTCCAACCGCGGTGACGCGCGGTCCGTGCCACGTTTGTTCCTGTTCGTCGAGAGGCGCTTACCAGTGTCACTCTGAAACTTGCGTGTATGAGGAAAAGGGTGAGTTCTAACCGCCGCGTTCCAACCGCGGTGACGCGCGGTCCGTGCCACGTTTGTTCCTGTTCGTCGAGAGGTGCCTACCAGTGTCACTCTGAAACCTGCGTGTATGAGGAAAAGGGTGAGTTCTAACCGCTGCGTTCCAACCGCGGTGACGCGCGGTCCGTGCCACGTTTGTTCCTGTTCGTCGAGAGGTGCCTACCAGTGTCACTCTGAAACCTGCGTGTATGAGGAAAAGGGTGAGTTCAAACCGCCACGCCGCTTTCCTACCGCTGCACATCAGCCTATAGCAGTCCACTGCTGGAAATAGACCTCCCCTTATCTACCGTAGGTATGTCATGTCTAAAATTATGCTCACTGTCCAAAAGTTTTTAGTGTGGTGATACACTCTGAACTGGTTTTAACAATCTTTGATCCTGATTTCTCCATTACATTCCGATGCCGGTAACAAAGCGGTTGGGGCAATAAATTCTAATAATACAAAAGAAAAAGCAGATTTAACTCCACGTGTTCGTCAGTGATGGAGCGTTTTTAAATGCGTATTATGATTACGATATGTTCCGGTTATTTAACAATTCTATCCTGGCAGACAACATAAAACCGGACCAACCAGAATGCGAGCCGGATATGTTGTACAACGAGGGTGCGCTGTGGTGCCTCTGTGATGCGAGAGGGTTCTGGAGGTCCAGCAACTGCCGCTCCAACTTCCGCTCTGTGAGACACAAGTCCGTTACGAGACTCGGACCAGCGCTTAGTAAAGTAAGTTTCAAAGTCGGTCTTACGAAATATAATGTACCTACATAACATCCATTCCATTACCTACCTAATGTGATAAGACCAAATAAGAATGTAACGCATAAACTTACCTTCTGAAATTCTCTTTAAAATCAGAAAATAGAATTTCAGAGTTAAATTTCTATACCACAGAGGAAAGGGAATAATACCTACATTGATGATATCTTGGACATGGACCAAATCCAGAAGATAGGCGTCATGTCGTATAAGAAAGTCAAGGAGAAGGCTCAAAAGAGAGCTGATTCGATATTACTCCACCGATAAAAGCGAAGCTCCTACTATTTAGGCTAACCAAACCACACTTTTCCATTTAATTATTTTTCGAGAATGCGTGATCACCAGTAGTAAAAAACAATATGTCCCAGGGGTATATTTGCGCATAAAAGACAGCTTATACCACCTTCACAATGGTTTTCCTGTTGTATGCAGGATATTCCATGCGAGAACGGCTCGATCTACGCGGTGGACTGCAACGTGTGCGAGTGCCGCGCCGCCAACCTGACGGTGGACGCGTGTACCAATCGCACCTGTGCCGCGGGCACCAAGGAGGACCCCTGCAAATTGGGCCAACTGGTCAGGGCCGACCAGCAGCTTTGCGCTTGCAGCCAGATCGGGTAAGGAGGCTGATCTGACAGATAGGGTTTGTGTCCAAGTCCTGATGTTAGTAAACCAACCACAGCAGCACCGCGGGAGCAAGGAGGATGCCTGCAAGCTTGGCAAGCTGGTCAGGGATGATCAGCAGCTCTGCGCGTGCAGCCAGATCGGGTTTGTACCCAAGTCCTGATGGTAGTATACTAACCGCCCCAGCGCTGCGGGGCAAAGAGGATCCCTTTAAGCTGGGCAAGCTGGACAGAGCTGGGCAGCAGCTCTGCGCGTGCAGCCAGATCGGGTTTGTACCCAAGTCCTGTTGGTAGTATACTAACCGCCCCAGCTCTGCGGGGGGCAAAGAGGATTCCTTCAAGCTGGGCAAGCTGGTCAGAGCTGGTCACCAACTCTGCGCGTGCAGCCAGATCGGGTTTGTCTCCAAGTATTGAAGTAAGTAGGTGAACCAACTGCACAAGAGACCCGAAAGGCAAGGAGGACCCCTGCAAGCTGGGCCAATTAGTCAGGAACATCCAACAATACTGCGCGTGCAGCCAGATCGGGTTTGTCTCCAAATCTTGAAGGTAGTAGATATACCAACAGCTCCTGAGCCTCGAGGGGCAAGGAGGATTCTGCAAGCTGGTCCAGCTGGTCAGAGCTGGTCAGCAGCTCTGCGCGTGCAGCCAGTCTTGTTGGTAGTAGAGGTTTTGTAAATCAGATCAAAACTGTAGGTTATTTTATTATACTTCTCCAAATTGAACGCAAAAATATACTTTCATGGTTCCACGATTAGCTGACTGATAATCAACAGCAATTTAACCAACAGAAAGTCGCAGGTTCTAATCTTATCTGCTGTGTTGCGATATTTTGCAAGTTCTGTTGTCCTAGTCAACAATATTGTCCTCATACCTATTAGGTTGAAGTGTCTTAAAATTTAGTATTCTCAAAAAGTCTTATCCTGCAGTTACTACGTTAACGACCTGTGCATCAACCTGCCCACCAATGAGAAAATCCAGAAGATTTCAAAAGAAGACTTAGCCAAGCTGAACTACGAGAACCCATCGCCAGCAAACACGACTTGCGAGCCGTACTCCATCATACAGCAGGACTGCAACAGCTGCTCCTGCACGGCCTCTGGACACCTCACCTGCACCAGCAAGCTGTGTCTCTCTGACTCTCCAGCCACGGATGACATCTTGAGGTATCTATCGTTTAGAGTAGTAGAGATGCCGAAGGTCGCAGGTTCATAACCTGCCTGCAGAGGAAAATTTTGCAAGTTTAAAAGACATCGGGTTCTAATTTTAAGCACAACAAGGTTAGGTTTACCTATCGTACAACCATTCTATGTATTTTTACCACCACTACGTGCATTTGGTACCTATGCAACCCTGCCTAACTTATCTTATGCTTGATATTTCCGTAATCCCAGAGGGAACAGGAAGAAATTACCAGAATTGAAGAGCGACACGGAGCCATGCGAGCCGGGCAAGAAGTACCGGTACAAGTGTAACACTTGCTCTTGCAACAAGAAGGGGGTGCCATCCTGTACTACAATGATCTGCCTTGATTTCTACGATACACACACTGGGAAAAAGGAAGACTTAAAAGGTATTAGCTATCTCACCTTTTGAAATAATATGTCATCGTTTTGAAGGTTGAAAGTGATTATTGTAATGTTTTAGATTCAGAAAAGAAAGTTCATGACATCCATCAGCTCCCTGAGATCCACGAAGGCGAACCTTGCACTCACGGAGTGACATACAGATTGGACTGCAACGCGTGCCTCTGCAACAAAGGACGTCTCATTTGCACCAAGAAACTTTGCCTCAGGCAAGACGAAGTAAACGAGCAAAAAGACTTCGAGAAACATAAGGCAGACAAGAAGCCGATAGAAACAATCTTTGCTACGAAAAACAAAAACATGTTTTTGGAAGTGTTTGACGATAAATTAGTTATTCACCAGCGCAAAGACAAGAAAAACATGCTCATTTGAATTCTAGTAACAGCTCGGATTCTTCAACTGATAATGAGCCTAAAGAACATGAAAACGTAAAATCCTTTAGAACCAATGAAGGTACTACTAAACATACAAAAAATAAAAAGGTTATGCGAGATAGTGACGACAGTAAAGAAGCATTAGGTCAAGGTAGTGCTCGATATCCAAAGCTACCGGCGACGAAGTGCAAGCCAGGTCATCTCTATTCAAAAGATTGTCAGAGATGTTTCTGCACACACAAGCAGGTAGCCCGATGCACAAACAGACCCTGTGCAGAAATGAGTAAGTATACCTTATCCACACAGACTATTTACCACATGATACATTATTTACACTTTTTTCTGGACAGACAGATGCTACTTCCTTCGAATTATTACGATTTTTGCATACTTATTTCGCCTACTTTACATACATCACTCTTCATACATTCATCTGTTCACCTATCAAGGCAACCCTTTAATCACTTTCAAATTTCCACTTGCAGAGGGTCCAGCCCTTCTCCCCAAGGATGTGTTTCCGCATATCTACCCGAAGGAGATCGCGACCCTCCCGACGCTCCCGCACCAGGCGGCGCGCTGCAAGGCCGGGATGGTCTACTTGGTCGATTGCAACATCTGCCTCTGCATCTTCAACGGAAACCTGTTCTGCCAGAACAAACTGTGTCCCGCCATGGGGGAGGTTAACAAAATTGCTGCTCAAAAGCACAATGGTACGAGAGTTTATTCACTGCGGCCTGAAGATCGGTTGCATCAAATTTTACCTAAGTTTTGAACAACTTTCTATGTTCCAGGCAAAAGGTGCCACATGAAGAACGGCGCGTTGGTTGCCGACGTGACATCGGACTGTATAACGTGTGTGTGCGCACAACAAGCTCAAGTGCCAGCCATTGGAGAACTGCATGCCGTTCCGGTTCCGTCGGCAGCTGCACGGCGAACTGCACCCCAGGGTTGCGGCCGACAAAAGCATCGACAAAGGCGACAAGTGCACCCCGGGGATGGTTTACAAGTAAATCTTATTCTCTTAGTCAGCTTTTAAGCTGAAGCGATGAGTGCCGAAACACCGATGGCGAAAGGTCCAGGTTGTTTCACCTTCATTTCGGATCATCAGGTATGGAAGTGTCCATACGACAACCTTTAGGATATGTATAGTCCAGATGGACTATGAATGCGAATCTGCGAGCATCGGTTCACGAGTGTCTTGCGACACTCTTGTGAGTTTCGTCCTCTACGATAAGCCACTTGTACATTACAGTGTAATCCTTTTCACTTAGTCAGCTTTTGAAGCGATGAGTGCCGAAACACCGATGGCGAAGGTCCAGGTTGTTTCACCTTCATTCTACATCCTAAAAGGTTGTCGTATGGACACTTCCATACCTGATGATCCGAAATGAAGGTGAAACAACCTGGACCTTTCGCCATCGGTGTTTCGGCACTCATCGCTTCAGCTTAAAAGCTGACTAAGTGAAAAAGGATTACACTGTAATGTGTACAAGTGGCTTATCGTAGAGGACGAAACTCACAAGAGTTGTCGCAAGACACTCGTGAGACCGATGCCTCGCAGATTCGCATTCATAGTCCATCTGGACTATACATATCCTAAAATCTTATTCTTTTCTGCTTTGAGGTTCAAAAATATTTTTTCCTTTGTCACATAGATAACTAAAACTAACTCCGCGAACTAAGCGATGCAAAGAGGATCTTGGCCTCCGAAAGGAGCTCTCTTCACCATTTGAATATCATATCCGTAAAAAATATTTATAGGTGGAAGAGATTTACAGCAGTTGTTTGGTTAAGTTTTTTGTTCAATTCCTCAGTCAGCTTTTTGTTCGATCAGAATGTAAAGAAAGATTGCTAACTCTTACAGAGAAAATGCAACAACTGCTACTGTCAGGAGGACGGGTCACTGCGCTGCACGAGGAAGGGCTGCCTCACATTCGATCAGGTGCAGAAGCTGCAGAAGCACGCGCGCGGCTTCTCAAGATGGAGCAATAGCCGACACCCCTACTGCAGTCTCCACACACGACGACAAACAGGCTACTGAACGTGAAGCAGCTGGACGAATTGAAGAATTTGGTACTGATCCACCAATGTCTTCAAAAACTCGGAACGATAGTCATCATAATGTCGGCGATACAACTACCGATGGCGTGATATCAATATCTGAAAGTCTGAGAAATGCTTTTGGCTTTATTACGAATTGGCAGTCGAATTCAAAACAGGTCAATGATGGAAATAATCTACCACAACCTTCAAAAATTTCAGAGTATCATATGATTCAAGACGAAAATAAAGACAAACAAAATGAAACTAAAGCTAACATTAGAGATGGAGACAGTTTGTTAGCAATATCTGAAGCAGATGCTTTTACTAATCTTGAAAATCGACGATCCAAGACAAATCATGCCAAAGAAGAAATAACTTATCAACCTAATACAACAACAGGAGTTGTAGAATCTAAAGTTCCAGTTATTTCTCATAGTTCGGATGAATCAGACCCTTTCAAAGGTGAAGAGGAAGATTTGCCCCCACTAAGCCTTTAGCATCACAATTCTTGTTTTGGCTGCCACTTTTAGTAGTTGGCTAAATGGCAATGATTGATTATACGGATTATGAAGTAGGTATTAACTTCTCATGAAAATGGTTTAGTATTAAAAACGTTACTTAATTGCTTAGATAAGAATTTGCAACAAGCATTGATAAAATAAAGCAGTGCGTAAAATTAACTAGTTTCTCTGTACAATCTTTTTAACCTCCTACATACCAACTACACAGTAATTTCATGCTGACCTGACAAAAGACCTAAATTAGGGCCTATTCAAACATGAGTTGAGCGCGGTACCTACGTGGGTAACGGTATCCATTAAGCGATTGATTTCCGCTACCCACGTACCGCTCAATTTTTAATGGGCTTTATAAAAGCTTTGAATGCAGCAAAAGCCTAGGATTTTTAAATTTTCCTTTCACCGCCAACCACCCAAAATTTTTGTTTATAAACAAATGTATTTTTTTCTTGTAGGGCCCTCATGCGGTGTAGGTATAAGCCAAGTACTTACTGCCTTTAATCTTGATAAAATATTTAAGTACCGAGTAATTTTATTTTCATTAAAATCATTGATAGACAATAAACTTGGCAATAACATCATTACTTAGTTTCTAATTAGCATTGGTGATGTAATAGGTCATTTCAAAAGCCACGTTCGACACGAAAGAATCGAAAAGAGAAAAAGGGCAATTATGAAGATTGTGATTCTTTTAATTTGCGTCAACTCAGTCTGGAGTTACAACACGCGCTATATCGAGCAGAAGGTTGTTCAACGCACTCCCGACTTGGATAGTTCGGAAAGAGTCAACGGTGACGATGTCGAGAAAAGTTTGCAGAAACAAATTACCATCGAGATTAAAAATGTAGACCAAACTCCTACTCCTTCGACGAATGCAACTTGTGCAAGTATGTTTTATTCCTACAGGTACGCAAGTAGCTATTTTAAGAAGGGACCATCGGTTAATAGGTACTTTATTTTTATCTCATCTACAGGTTCTCTAGAAAACAAGTTTAGAACTGAGGTAACCACGACAACTGACCATGTAGACACTCGTATGCAAATGAATAAAGAAAGCTACTTTAAAGTACCTAAACTAATGCCATGTGTTTGACGGACACATCCGTCTCAGCTTTTTAAGTAGCTATTTTACTACCCTGCCGACATGCCCAATTTGGCATATCTACATTGTAGGTTATCGCATGAAGGACGCGTAATCTCACGATTATCAACAATGTACCTATGTCACATCAGGCCTATGTAAAAGCCTTTTCTTATTGAAACAGATGCAACGCACTCGGGACACAGGAGCGATGCACCCATAACGACTGCGTGGCGCAGAAGCAACGCGGCATGAAGGTCATCAAACGACGCATCTACGAAGACCTCGGCGCCACCGGCAGCTGCAAGCCCAACACCTGGTAAACAGCCAAATCATCTACATAGGAGCGCTGCACCTGACAAAACCAGCGCGGCATCAAGGCAATCAACCGACGCAACTACGCAGACTTCTACATAGGAGCGCTGCACCCTGGCGCAGAAGTCACGCCGCACGCGGCATCAAGGCCATCATAATACGCATCTATGAAGACGGTGGTAAACTGCGTAATTACCGACCCTGCCCTTTCGTTACAACCAGGAGCTCTGTTTTTGAATTTCGCACCCGAAAGTCTGCTTCTGAATGTGAAATTCATTCAAACATCCGTAATAAATTCTAGCGCCCCAGACATTAATAATTTCGAGTCATCATCATCATCATTGGCCTCATTCGTCTGTGATAGACGACTTATTCATTCTGAGGTAAGATTTTTTATGGCTGTATAAGCCGATCCGGGAGCGGCATGACTTCCGCACGCTCTACAAATGAGTAGTAAACCAGTTATTGTGCTTCCGTGCACGATTTCAGAAATTGAGCTCCAGGTGCAAAGCGGTCAACTCTGCCTGAAATATGAACTTGCTAATCTCAGAATGTCTAGCAACTGCTTCCATTACATATATAGAAATAGCTGATTGTGGTTTGGTAACTATTTTCGGTAGAACCAGAAAATACGAGTATCAAAGCAAAGGTTTAAAGATGTCAATAACAATATTTTTGTGCAGGTACGCGATGCATGCGTGCCAGTTCTGCTACTGCCAGAGGGCCAGCAAATTGGTGTGCAGTACGAGGTCGAGTGCACCCAGACCAATCAATGTCGGTTCCTACGACCTCACTGACTGCGGACAAGGACTGGTCAAAGAGGTTAGCATATCCGTTGCCGTATGCCAGAAGAAGTTCATTTTAGCCTTCGAGCGACACGGTCTTCTGTTCAATTCGTTTTCGAAAACATATCTTAGTATTTACCTATATTAATTTGTTTTGTTTTCAGCTGTACGATCTCAGTGCTACCCCTGACCCAGTGAGTCGTACAAATAACGTGGAAAAACAGAAAAGCTACGCTACAGATGCCCCTGGCCATATTAAAGCTGAATCGTCACGAGCTGTTCCCTACTCTCTTGCAGAAGATGAACCTAAATCTATACGCACTAATGAAGAAACTATGCAAGAAACTTGGGCAAATCTTTTGCCTCATAAGAATCTGGAGGATACACCTTCAAATCATTTGCCTGTTAAGCATATGGACGATACGCCTTCAAATCATTTGCCTCTTAAGCATGTGGACGATACGCCTTCAAATTATTTGCCTCATAAGCAAGTTGACCATAGATCTTCTTGGAAAATCGAGCAACCTTTGCCCTGGACCATGAATGAAGTCATGGACCCTTCTATAAAAGACACGATTAGCTCTCAAGTATCAACATCAGCTGGTACACCAACCAAGTTTTTCTTACCGTTACGAACTTCTTCACAAAATTCAAAGCAGGTGCTGAAAACTTACACTCCATTGAAACACCAATACAATGCCGAATATGAAGAACATCCCCAATATGATGCCGAATACGAAGATAAAGAAGAATCCACACTCAGTCCATTTGAGAAAGATGAGGAGGCAATGCATTTGAACTTTGCAAAAAACGAAATCATTAATTTCAAAGGTTTTCCAAAAGAGATGACTGACATGTTAGCTTCGTTGCGGGAAGAGTCGCAGACTCCATCTTGGGAACAAGAATCAAAAAGGCTAGAGGCTCGAATGACTGAGCGTCACTTTTCCAAAAAGGAAAGACCATTGAATTCTGAGGATCAGGAGTTGACGCTGCAGATGAACTTGCCGACGTCGCTGCAGCGCATCATCCAGCTGGCACTGCGCAAGTCCATGGTGAGGATCGACGCCTCGCAGACCTGCACTCCTGGTGACACCACCAAGGACGGCTGTAACTACTGCTACTGCCTCAAAAACGGCAAAATGCTCTGCACTGACAAGAAAACTTGTTAAAGTTGTGAGCAGTAAATAAAACAAAATATACTGGGAGGTTAACCCTATGTTTGTTATTTCCAAACCATTGTTTAACATCAGCTTTCTCATAACATAAGTAACAGGCTGGTGATAGATTGAAATAGATTCCTTTCTTGACTTTTGTTTCCGGAAATTCTCGCGCATGACTATGACTTCTGCATAAAATCAAATTGAAAATCGGCCATGCATGATTCGTTGTAATGAAATTATAGTTAATACTCGATCACAGAACAGATTGGAATTCCAATTTACAAAAATGTCGTAAAGAAGTCGTCTATGTAAAAATTAAATTAAATATAACTATAATCTAGGATTCATTTTTCTACAATGTTATTAAGAATATGTTTTCTTCTTTACATCCGTTATGAGTTCGTGTTCACGTATACACATGAAAAACGTAAGTAGTTATTTTTGTGCATAAATTTCATTCATTTCATTTCATTTATTTATTTAATTACAAAACAATAGATACAAGTATACATAAAGTGTCGTTAAACCCCATTGGGTTTGACAACAACACATCACTTCACTTAACAATATAAACATAAACATATTTTAAGCATAAAATCCTAGGATCTCCCATCCTTTTCACACCAGTACCAAATAAGTTACAATAACAAACTATTATTAAGATATCGACTGCGTGCGGACGCTCCACCCGTGCAAACTGGTTTTGTTGCTAAATCTATACAGGGTGACCGAACGCGGCAGAAGTAAACAACAATTTTAAAAGTCAAGATAAGTTATTTCCTGCTTTAATACTTTTGCACAATTTTGGGGAGTTATTTTGTTTTTAACGTCTAAAGGTAGCTTATTCATTAGGTCGGGAACAATATAGTCCGATATTCTTTTACCATAAAAATTATTAGAGCGTGGTTTATACAATATAATATTAATAGTGTTATATCTTGTGGATCTGTTAACTGTTATGGGTCGCAGGATATTGTCATTAAAAAACTGTTCTTTTAATATACTATGTCTAAATTTTAACTTAATAGGTAAAACTCCACAAAAACTGAATAATTCACTATCCGTACAAAGTTTATTTTTGATTTTGTTAGGCACTATTAGTTTTAAAATTCTTACTTGTAATTTATAAATTTCGTTCAAATAAGTATCGAAGGTACGACCATAACTGCTTAGACCATAAGATATGACACTTTCGGCTAGAGCATTATACATAGTAAGTTTGACTGAATACGGTATTCTATTATTAATAATATAAAACTTCGCTAATATAGCCCGAAGCTTATTACAAACTTGTTCTATGTGAACCCCCCAATTGAACCTATTGTCAATGATTAAGCCAAGGTACTTTTGACTGCTGACTTCTTCAAGTGACGGACAACTACAAGTGTACGTTCCATTATAATTCGAATTCACATGTAAACAATGATGGGTGTGGGCTATTATAGCCAAATTGTCTTCTGAAATGTTATGACTCGAGCTTATGTGTAACAATTTGGTTTTATCGGCGTTGAGTACAAGGCCAGCATCGTGAGACCATCGACAGACACTAACAAAGTCGTACTGTAGATTTTTTGATGCTACATGTACGCCATTAGCTGCAGATATGAGACATGTATCGTCAGCGTATTGATAAACCGTACAGTAACGTATGATGTTGTTGATGTCATTATCATAGGCAAGGTAGTGTAACGGCCCTAAAACAGAGCCTTGTGCCGTTCCTACATCAACATGCATCTTTTCACTAAGAGATGAACCCACTTTAACTAGATATGTTCTATCGGTAAGGTAACTACTGCACAGTTCTAATAGAGGTCCACGTACGCCAGAATCATCCAATTTTTGTAACAGTACATCATGTCGAAGTGTGTCAAACGCTTTGCTATAGTCGATGAAGACAATCGTAGGAAAATAAGTAGGTATAAACTCTTCCACAGACAAATCATAAATTGTAACAAGCACAAGACTTTGCAAGACACTTGCTTGACGAAGTAGTATTGTCCAGATGTCGCTAGCAGCTAGTAGGTAGGTACTGGAGTTACTAATAGCGAAAGTTGCATCCCTTAGTTATTCTTTTACAACACCCATGGCTGGAATGGCCTGATGTTATTCTAACCCAGCATCACTCCATCACTAATGAATGTAATGATGCTGTCATCCATAATAAACCATGCCAAATGGCACATCGTCCTGTGATTTGCAGCGGTCGCTCAGACGCAGTGGCAAGGGCGCTGTCAGGCACACGACCGGGTGATCAACGACTGCAACTGGTGCGTTTGCAACAAGAAGACCGCCCGCTACAGCTGTAAGGCGCGTGTCTGCACAGAGGTCGATATGTTTGGACACTTTAACGGTAAGAACTGGTCAACTGGTTACCACGCGTTAGTGGTCAAGATAAACTTGCAAATTTCGCTTCCTTGCAGTGAGCCGCTGTAGCCCAGTTGGTAGATGCGTCGCCAGTACAGATGGCGAAGGATGATGCTTCAAATGCAGCCTGCGGTGGAAAATTTTGCATATTTTCCAAAAATGGTCAACTGGTGCCAACTATAAAGCACAAATCAAATAATGTGCTTATTTAAAATGTTGTACAACTTCCATATTCCCTGATTCAACGCGGTTCATAATCCATGTCATCCCCACAATTTTCCTTTAAGATGAGTTCCACATTCTACCTGCTCCAACCGCACTTACTTGACCTAGCCCTTTTCTTCGATTCGTAAACTCGATTATTTACTCACAATCCATTGTTTTCCAAGATGCGATCTCGGAGCACCTCGTGGGCATGGAGGGCCACGGCTCCTGGCGCTCGAACGCGACCGCCTGCCAGCCGAGGATGCACTACCAGCGGGACGACCTGCTGTGCGTATGCGACGACGACGGCAACTGGCCCAGTCCTGTCTGCAGGGACCTGTTCAGAGTGCTACATGAGGTTAGTGACTGCAGAACGAACAAGGAAATTAATGTCAGTGAGGGAATGCATTACTAATATGATGATGAAAGTGTGTCCGGCATAGGAAGGGTCCAAAGTCCTATCTTAACTTTTTTTAATATAAATAATGGTAATCATTTGTCCGCAATCTCACCTGATGTTAAGTGACGATGCAGACGATGATGGAACATGCTCGCCCAGATAATGCCTATTCACGCTCGCCTTGAAAAGGCCCAGGTTATAACGTTCGGAAACAGATCCGCAGGCAGGAGTTCCACTCCTTAGCAGTTCGCATTAAAATGTAGAAGCGAAGCGCTTTGTGCGAATTTGCGGGATGTCTACGATATAAGGGTGGAATCCCAACCGGCGTCTCGTGCACCGAAGATGGAATGGTGACGGAGGTATCAGGTCATGGAGAGACTGTGCACACTTGATAGAGCTTGGCTGTAAATTTGTGCCTATCTATTTTGATGATATGCTTGTTCTTTCGCTACATATCTCCTTTCCCACAGGTGGTGTTGACGGATCACGAGCGTCCCTCCGCGCTGCACGAGTGCCGACCACGCCACCTCTACCTGTACGGCTGCAACGTGTGCCTGTGCCCGCCAGAGGGACGCATCAGCGCCGACGCCTGCACCAGAAACAACTGCTCCGACAATGATCCCATCCTCGAACCTTCCAGCGAGGCTAAGGATCAAGAAGACATTAATGAAGTCTCAGAAATTTACGCGGATTGCGAGCTCAACAGAAAGTACGACTTCGGATGTAAAAAGTGCACGTGCTTGAAAAATAACCGCCTGCTTTGCGACAACTGCAAATCAGATACTATCGCTGAAGATGAAGTCGCTGTAAGAAGCAGAGACGAAAGGGATCATTGCGAGAGAAGAAAACCGTTTGATGTTTTCAATATCGATTGCAATACATGCATTTGCGATAATAAGGGTATGATGTACTGCACAACGCGACGCTGCACTGCCAAGTCACTAAAGCCGCCCATCGAGCTGAGCAAATCGCTGGACCTCACCCTGCGCACTGTCGATCCGCCGGTCGACGGGTCCGTGTGCACCTCGGGCACGAAATACCGCAAAGACTGCGACGTTTGCTTCTGCACGCAGAACGCCAACCAAGACCAGTATTTAAGCTGCACGAAGAAGGGCTGTCGCTCTTCGGAGAAGCGGCACGCTGTGCGTTTGATACAGGACGTATGCGTCGAGAACACCGTTTACGAGCAGAATTGTTTGTGGTGTCGGTGCGACGTGGTGGACGGCATCAAGCGGGAATCCTGTCTGCTCAACTCCGTGTGCAGTCCAGAAAGCTCGGAACATGGAAGCACCGATCTTGACGTGATGCACGGCTACTGCGAGCCGACGAAGGTGTATCACAAGGACTGCAACACTTGCAAGTGTCTCTCCGACGGGAAGACTGTCGTGTGCAGTTCTCATGTGTGCGATTCTTTGGACGAGAAGCCGTTGGAGGTGGAGGTAATCCCGGTGAGACAGCGCGCCGCGCAGCCCTGCCCGAAGGATCGCTTGTACAAAGTGGAGTGTAACTTCTGCTTCTGTTTGAAGAACGGCAACCTTCTGTGCACGACTGCGAGGTGTGACGAATAGGGAATACTTGAGTCTGGCGAAAATAAATAAATTGGTACGTAAACATAAGGAAGATCCAGTTTAGGATTACACTCTTTTAATAAAAATGAGAAGTAATCAGTGGTATTTGGATTTTACATTATTTGACGTAATCGTCCCAGTACTAAAGGTACTTTCTAACTTAGGGGGTGTTATAATAACCTAACCGACCAACATATAAAAAATAGAAATCACCAATGGATAGGTCACATTATTATTGTCTTACCTTCTAGCCAAGTGGTTTTGGAGCGTACTAAAGCCCTATTCAAATCTCAGTGGTACCCACGTAGTACGTGGATAGCGGAACTAAATCGCGCTGGACAATTTGTACCAATCGCGATACCTTTGCTCATGTTCCGCACGTATACCGCTCAGGTTCGTATTAGGCCTCACTTAACTAGAGCGAGCGGTTATCATCTTCCTGCCCTTATCCCAATAACTTGGGGTCGGCGCAACACGTTTTGTTAAACACAAAACCGTGTTGCAAAGGATTTGGCTTAATTTTACGACCGACCGCCTACCAGACGTCAACCCTTCTTGGGAATGCTTTAGTGGTGGATTAACCGCCACCATACGGTTTGCCCTGGCTGTTTGGGTCGGGTTTATCCCTCGGTCGCCTCTTACGACCCCCACGGGAAGAGAGGGGGTGGTGCTATTCTACTCTGCCGGCATCACACGGCTTACCTAGAGCGGTTATATATATCCCTTGAATTTTTGAATTTTTGAATGAAGTCGGCTTCATTTATTTGTGTCGGTTTTTCTTGATGTAACTCTGGAAGAATATCATCCAATTATCCTGGGGAAATTGAATGGAGATTTTGAAACGAAATAGGCGCAGGTGGATGGACAGGTAAGGAAAACTCAATCAGTGTTTTTTAGTTAAAACTATATTCAAGAACAATAAAACTACACTCAACGTCTTTTCACAATTCATTAAAAATAAGACACAGCATGATTTAACTACTTATAACAACATTTTCGGTAAAAATAACAAGTAAACCTAACGATAATCTTAAAAATAATAGTTGTCTTGTAAAGATAACAGTTAATTGTCTTGTCTTGTACGAATGTCTGGCTGGATCTTGCATCTATTATGTTCCTTTGTTTTTTAAGGCCTATTCAAAATGCGGCGATCCCGATGGGTACGTGGATACTAGAACTTCAATCGGGATACCGCTTCCTGCATGCCTATCGGTATTTCGCCGTAATTTGATGAGGCCTTAGAAACGAAGAAACACAATTAGGTAATTAGTAAAAATAGTTATTAGAATAACGCTTGATTTCCTACATAGTATAGCTTATAGCAGATTACTTTTTTGTGCAACATAAATAAGTAGTAGTCATACCTCAAATAGCTAAAAAATACTTCATAAGTTATCAAGAGCACTTTGATAAGCATTTATCTATTTCATAAGAAAGTCTGTAAGTTGAATCTCATAGTTATATTAAACTAAAAAAGGAAGCAGGAAAATCACAACTGAATAAAAACGCCAAATGAATTAAATAATACACAATTTTGTTCGGCATGTAGGTCTTTTTACATATATTCTTGAGATGAATTCATCTATTTTCCCTTAATTCTAATAATTTGTTAAGTTTACGATAATAATATATATTTTTCATACAATAATTAATACACTTATTCGAATAAATGCTGACTTCAACAACATTAAGATTCATTACTGACAATTTACAGAAGGCAGCACAGCAACCTGCCCTCTAAAACGTACTTTGGTAGGTACTTAAATGTTCATATTAGTGTAAAATGATGTAACATGATGTTCTGCCTTCTGTACCTAACTATCCACCTGGACAATATCTTTCGAAAACTAGCACCAGCATTGATCGACACATTAAGCTAAAAATTGAGACTAATAAGTTACATTAAAATTGCGCTACATACAGCCTGGTCTAGATTTAACCAGAAATAACTAGCCCGAAGTACTAGGAACGCAGAAACATGAGGAAGTTTCATGCAGCCATCTAAATTAGGAATAGATTGAACTTCTTAGAATTAGATTGATGGAAAGATGACGCATTTGCTAGACGTTCCAATTGATTCTAAATTCAACTCCAAGGCCTTCGAGGACGTATTGTTTATGAATTAAAATTGTTAATTTACAATTCTTTCCATGGCGCATGTAGATAAGGCCACCCATTTCGAATTTTACAAGAACGAGGCTTTTCATTTTTTACAAGAAAAGGGTCTTAAATTTTATAAGAACAAGACTTTTCAGATCAATCAGGTTTTCGAAATGGGCGCAAGTAATTGTGTGCGCGAGCAAGCTGCAAGTGCAATAGGTATTAGGCACGCAGCAGTTAAATATGGTTGACCATCAGACACTTTCTGGGTTCATCCTATTTCATCTTTGCTTGATATCCATTGTTTGATTCCGAAGCTGATCTTAGCGCAGTGGAAGCAAATTAAAGTTATCTTAAAATCTAAAACTAAATGGTCGATCAGCCTCGGAACAACATTTGACTACGATTCGTAGTGCTCTTTACTATAGCTAAATAAAATAAATTTAATGAGAATTTTGTTCCGGAAAGTTTCCGGCCGAGAAATTCTTGTGTCCAAAATCTACTTAAACAGGGCCCAGCAACAATTGCTTACCGAGCGAACGATGACGCCGTCGTTTCCTTGTAAGTCTAGTTTTTGACAGGAAAAATAGGTATCAGGTTTGAGGAAGACTTTTGGATTGGGACTTAGGTACTAGACTTACTGTACCCGGGCACCAGCTCGCGTGGTACTCCGTCCAACAAGTTTCACAAGCACTTGAGTACTATTGTTCATAGTTCGACATCAAATAATGTTTAACACACAGTAACAAAGATTTCTCCCGCACACCACTGCTCGCGACAGCAACACGTTTTACTGTACAATACGCGAACCAAAGGACACTGGACGCGCGGGTGACTAAAGTAAGGTTATTTTTTTCCGACGGCCGCGTGGTTATCGAACCGACTGACAATCAAAGCGCCGGAACCAAATACACTTGGTTCTCTTCCCACCGAACAGGGAAAACCACACGAGAACACCGAAAGCACACTAAATTACACCATTTATAATTACAATTCGCATCAACCAAGCGAGCGACGGCAGAGGACGTGAATGACAGGACAGTGTTGCCAGCACCGCGCGCCCATTTTATACGAAAACTAAACATTCACCCGCCCCGGACCGACCCATCGGTCCGCTCTATGCATGGCAGGCGTGATAATGTAGCTACTGCTCGCTTAAGGACTGAATCCCCCACCTGAACTTCTGCAACTCGAGGAGTGCCATCACTACCCGGAAACAGGTTGAGAATGCGCCCCCGGCGCCAACGCAGTGGCGGTAGGTTGGCATCCTTAACCAGAACGAGATCCCCAATGCAGGGGTTCAGTCCTGTCCGTCTAAGGCGTTGCTGCAGAATGTGCAAGTACTCAAGCGACCAACGCCCAAAAGTTTTGAGTCATTTGCTGCAACAACTGATAACGCGACAAACGATTGCTATTCACCTCCGTATAGGGATATTCCGGCAAGGCGTTAAGTGGGCGGCCAATTAAGAAATGCCCTGGCGTCAGGGCCTCTAAATCATTTGGGTCTGAGCTGAGCGGACACAAAGGACGCGAATTGAGTACAGCCTCAATTTTACAAAACACGGTCGCCAGCTCCTCGAAAGTCAAAATTGTTAACCCTACAACGCGCAACAAATGCGTCTTAGCGGACTTTACAACCGCTTCAAAAATACCACCCCAGTGAGGGCACGCTGGTGGATCGAACACCCAAGTAATGCCCTGACGGGAGAGGCCCGTGCTGATGGCTTCTTCGTTCTCCCTTAAGAACGTTACAATTTCCTTCATACACCGATCAGCACCCTTAAAGTTGGTACCACAATCCGACCTGATCAGCGCTGGTCGCCCTCGTCGCGACGTAAATCTCTCCAGCGCTGCCAAAAGGCCTCCGTAGAAAGGTCGGCCACGAGCTCCAAGTGGACGGCCTTGGTGGCTAGGCACACGAACACGCACAAGTACGCCTTGATAGACTTTGCGTTCCGCAGGCGTGATGCCTTCACCATGAAAGGGCCTGCGAAATCCGTTCCCACACCTGCAAACGTCCAGGCCTCCGTCACCCGGTCCGGTGGGAGATCTCCCATCTGTGGCTGCATTGTGGCTGCCTTCAAGCGGTAACAAGGCAAGCACCTAAACACAACGCTACGTACCGTTCGTCGTCCCGATAAGATCCAGAACTCGCGCTGTAGGATGGCCAATAGCGCATTACAGCCCGCGTGCGAGTTTTTCTCATGACGATCCCTGACTAAGAGCTCAACTAAGGGTCCCCTTTTGGAAGTAACAGTGGATGCCGAGCCGAGAAGGGCAGGCTAGCGTTCCGAAGTCTGCCTCCAACCCTGAGCATACCTTGCTCATCCAGGAATGGGTTGAGGCGCACAATTCCTCCCTTCAGCTTTCCACGTCCATCCCTGAGCAGCCTGACCTCCTCTTCAAAATGTTCCGCCTGGACGACTCTAACCAATGAGCATAGAGCCGCATTCCGTTCCGCAGGCGAGAGGACAGGTGTAAAGTTCCGTTCTGCTTGAGGCTTCCTGCAGTTGTTCACGAACCGTTTGATCCAACCTGTCACCCCAAGAAGTTTGTCGAGGGAGCTATACCGTTCCAGCAAGAAGGCTGGGTTAGGCTTCGGTACGAGTTGCCCCACGTTCACTCGCAAACCTCGATCAGGTGGCCCAAGCGGCGCCCTGCACTCGTTGAATGGCCATTCCTGCGGCGACTCAGTCAGCCATTGAGGTCCCCACCACAGTGGGTGACTCACCAAATCAGGTGCCCTGCACCCGCGCGAAGCGCAGTCCGCTGGGTTCCATTCTCCCGGTACGTGCCTCCACACTAACGGAGTTTCCGACCCCGTAATCTGTGACACCCGATTTGCCACGAAAACCTCAAGTGTATGTACCGACGTCTGCAACCAGCACAGAACTATCCGACTGTCAGTCCACGCGTACACCGTTTCATCCAAGTTGATGGTACCACGCAGATTGCAGGTTACATGATTTAGCAAGCGCGCTAGAAGAGCTGCCCCTGCCAATTCCAATTTGGGGATGGTCCATCTAGTTCTGACTGGTGCCACCTTACTTTTGGCCATAACCAGACGCACGTGCACAGTTCCCGTTGAACTTGCTGTCCGAAGGTATACAGCTGCCGCGTACCCTCGCTCCGAGGCGTCACAAACCCATGTAGGGTAGCCTTACATCCCACCGATGGGACTAACTTGCGGGGTATCGCGATGTGCACGATCCCTGGTAGGGTGGTCACAAACTTGAGCCAATCCTTCAACAACTCTCCGGAGAGTTGGTCGTCCCATCCTAAGTTGGCTAGCCACAACCTTTGTAAAAGCACTTCGCCATGAACGTAACCGGGCGATCCATCCGTTAGGATCGAACGTTCTAGCGATTGTCGACAGTACCGACCGCTTAGTCCAAGTTTTCTCCAAAAGGTCGGGCTCGATCTTGTACGTGAATACGTCATGCGTTGGCCTATATTGCACCCCGAGGATGCCCAACGTGTTTGGATTGTCCGGGTTCTCAAAGAGGTGCGGGTCCTGATGGAACTCGCCTGGCAAACCGGCCAGGAGCTCTGGGCAACTGGACAACCATTTCCGCAACTCGTAACCTCCTGAACCCATGATCGCGATCAACTCGTCTCGTAGAATTAGCGCCTGCTCCACGCTATCAGCACCCGTGCAGATATCGTCCACGTAGACGTCGCGATCCAGTACTGCTGCGGCTCGAGGGTATCTTACCCTTTCCTGTGCGGCCAACTCTCGCAGCGTACGTACTGCCAAATACGGACTTGGCTTAAGTCCATACGTCACCGTGTTAAGTTCGTATGTGACCATCGGCTCATCTGGGCTCTCACGCCACAAAATCAGCTGATACCGACGGTCATCCGGATGTATCATGGTTTGGCGAAACATCATTTTGACGTCTGCGACAAACGCTACCTGGTGTAAACGAAAGTCTGTGAGAATGTCCACAATGTCCCGGTTCAATTTAGGACCCGCGTGCAAACATTGGTTCAGACACACCATTCGAGGTAGGAGCAGAACCGTCAAACACCACCCGTATTTTCGCCTCAGGTGACTTCAAGACAGCCAGGTGTGGAATGAAATAATGCTCGACACACCTCCAATCCAGGCTGGACACCGACATGTGGCCCAATTGAATATATTCCCGCATGAATTCTATATACTTCTGCCGAAGTGCTGGGTCTCGCCTCATCTTCCGCTCCATTCCGAGTAGTCTCCGTTCCGCGAGCTGTCGCGAACTACCTAAAGCGGGGCGGTTTGGGAGAAAAGGTAGCCTGGTCACGAATCTGCCTGACGGGCATCTCTCAGTGTTGTATTGATAGAACAACTCGCACTCGTCATCCTCTGGCTTCCGTCTGTCCGCCGTGGGCGGCTCTTCAGACTCCCAAAACCTCTGCAGCACCTCTGACAGCACACTACCATAGAGGACCGGATCCCCTTCTGGTAGGTCCTGAGGTCTCCAAACTGGGCCGAAAACAACATACCCCTGTGGTATCTACGGCCACCAAACCAGTTTCCTGGAGTACCTTCTTCCTACCGCACCATAATCTCCCGAGGACGTCTGACCCGAGAAGTACGTCCACCGTACCAGGAGTATCAAAATCAGGATCAGCTAACTCCAACCCTGTGGTTAACCCTCTTACCGTTGGTGGTAACCTAACCTGAGGAGTTTCCCAACCACTTCATCTAGCACCACGGCTGAGACTTGATAGCTGACCCTGTACATGTGCTACCTAATGTGAACTCAAAGTTCGTCTGACCCCGAATGTCAGGCACATTTAGGCCCCGATGCCTACAGAGTATTTCGGACCATGCAAATTCACGTGATTTGGCGAATTTGAATTTTGAGTTAATTGAAATACCACGGATAATAGAAAACATATCTCAAAAGATAAAAATGATAATTTTGGCCTCGTTTCTCACTTATAATTCCAAAGAAAACAAGTTCAAAAATCTCTCGCCAGAGAAATCAATCTAATAGGACAGAGAAATCAAACTCGTAACTTTAATTTCGTTATTTGTATCATTTACTAATGTCAGTCATTATTTATCGTGGCTGTTGTCTGCTCGCAAGCTTGCCACAGACCTACCCAATAAGCATATTACTCCATTTAAGAGTACACATTTAGTGTACAGGTGTACTTGAAGCAGTATTTCAGTTCACTCGCAATCTATAAGCTGCATTATTGGAATTGATTACACCTTTACCTATATAAGGGACTTATAGGAGTGTAGATTTGTACTTATATACGACAATCGGTGTTATAATAGTCTTAGAACGATCCCTTAGTCAGTCGTCTGACTAAGAGCATTATAGGGGTAGAGTTACGGCAACAGCTGTTTAACGGGCTACTTGTGGATTTATAGAGTAGCATATGACAGTTGGTGTTATAATAGTCTAAAACGATCCCTTAGTCAGCCACCACCAAGAGCATTATAGGGGAGTTACACAACAGCTGTTTAACGGGCTACTTGTGGGATGTTATAGAGCTAGCATTTAATAGAACACATGTGGACTGTTATACAGCTAAAGGCTGATGTTAACCCATTTCGGACTGTTATACTGCTATTACTTGTAGTAGGAAGTGTTTGTACATAAAATACCTTTTTTTTGACTTCTGCATAGAAGTGTACATTGACCCTGAAGTACATCTTAAAGCTGTACAGCTGTTCACATCAGAATTAATGTATAGACCTTGGCTCTGTAGTGTACAGATGTGGGACTACACACAGACAAGATTCTAACGGAACACATGTGAACCCTCTTATACAGCCCACGTTATATCGGAATTACAACAGTTCACTTAGCCGTATTTCATTTCCACCATTTTGTTCTACTAACCTAAAATATTTACTAAAGAAATTTCCAAAATTATCATGTAGATTTAACGCAAAAACGCAAATTGACTGGTTGAGTTTTGATTTTATGTTATTACTAATTGCCATGGCATGAATTTAAAGCCCAATATATCAAAAACGTAAAATAATAGCCTCAGATTTAAATAGGTACTTTAAATTAAATATCATGCTTTTACCGAGGGCGTAATATTTTAGCTATAAATATGTATGTATTTCACAGTAAATTTGCATTCCCTTGGCATTTACTATTTATTAACTTAAACAGGTACACCAGTATACAGCAATGAATTTTATCCAATTTAATGTCCGCTGGATATTTATATTGTGTTTCTGTATGCTGACAATTCAAACTAATAATAATGAGGGAATAAATAAAATTAGCAATATAAAAGATACACCGTGGTTCTTAGGAAGCCTAGGGGTACATTTGTAGGATTTTATAACTGTGAAGGCTGTGTAATTGGCCACTTGTTACTATTTATTACACCATGGAGTTTGTATGGTTCACACTGGGTCCACTATAGTACCGTAAGTCAGCCTTAAGTTCATGTTACTGCTAAAAACTACTATTATAATGCTATTGTACTGCTATTGTACAGCCATATGAACCTAAAGCTGTCTAATTTGTGCCCAAACGGGTTCTATATGAGGTTATATAATATACAGCCCTTGTACAGCCATTTATACAGCTTGAGGAGTACATGTGAACCACTATACATCTTTTATAGAACCCCGGATGCCACTTGGCAGCCACTGCAGCTAGCGTGGCTGTTGCCTGCTTGAAGCGCTGAGTAGAAGCGGTTACAGACTCCAGCACCTAGCAGGCTAGCGTGGCTGCTGTCTCCTGCAGCGCTGTGAGCAGAAGTGGCCACAGACCCAGCCACCGGGCAGGCTAGCGTGGCTGTTGTCTGCCTCGCGCGCTGCGAGTAGAAGCGTTCACAGACCTATCCACCCAGCAGGCTAGCGGCTGCTGTCTGCTCGCAGCACGTGAGCAGCGCGGCAGACCAGCCACCGGGCAGGCTAGCGTTGCTGTTGTCTTCAGCTGTGCTATGAGCGCGCCACAGACCCAGCCACCGAGCAAGCTAGCATGGCTGTTGTCTGCTCGCAGGGTCGCCAAAGACCCAGCCCCCAGGCAACCTAGCGTGGCTGTTGTCTGCCCGGAGCGCGTGTAGAAGAGGCCACAGATCTAGCAACTCAGCAGGCTAGCGGCTGTTGTCTGCTCGCAGCGCTGTGAACAAAGCGGCCACAGACCCAGCCACCGGGCAAGCTAACGTGGCTGCTGTCTGTCGCAGGCTCGCCAGACCTAGCCACCGGGCAGGCTAGCGTAGCTGCTGTCTGCTAGCAGCGCTGTGAGCAGAAGCGCCACAGACCTGTGCCACCGGGCAAGCTAGCGTGGCTGTTGTTCGTTCGCAGGCTCGCCACAGACCTAGCCACCGGGCAGGCTAGCTTCCTGTTGTCTGCTCGCAGCGCTGCTGTAAACAAAGCGGCAACAGACCTAGCCACCGGGCGGCTAGCGTGGCTGCTGTCTGATCGCAGTGTTGCGTGTAGAAGAGGCACAGATCTAGCAACTAGCAGGCTAGCGTGGTTGTTGTCTGCTCGCAGCGCTGTGAGCAGAAGCGGCCACAGACCCAGCCACTGCGATAGCGGCTGTTGTCTGCCGCAGCGCGCGAGTAGAAGCGTTCACAGACCCATCCACCTAGCAGGCTAGCGTGGCTGCTTGTCTGCTCGCAGCAATGTGAGCAGAAGCGGCAACAGACCCAGCCACCGGGCAGGCCAGCGTTGCTGTTGTCTTCTAGCAGCGAGCAGAAGCGGCCACAGACTAGCCACCGAGCAAGCTAGCATGGTTGTTGTCTGCCCGCAGGCTCGCCAAAGACTCAGCCCCAGGCAGCTAGCGTGGCTGTTGTCTGCTCGGAGCGCTGCGTGTAGAAGAGGCCAGACCTATCCACCTAGCAGGCTAGCGTGGCTGTTTCGCTCGCAGCAATGTGAGCAAAGCGGCCACAAGCCAGCGTGGCTGTTGTCGTTCGCAGGCTGCCAGACCTGCCACCGGCAGGCTAGCGTTCCTGTTGTCTGCTCGCAGCGCTGTGAACAAAAGCGGCACAGACCTAGCCACCGGGCGGGCTAGCGTGGCTGCTGTCTGATCACAGTGTTGCGTGTAGAAGAGCCACAGATTCAGCAACCCAGCAGGCTAGCGTGGTTGTTGTCTGCTCGCGCGCTGTGAACAGAAGCGCCACAGACCCAGCCACTGGGCAGGATAGCGGTTGCTGTCTGCTCGCAGGCTGTCACAGACCTGATTGATTTTTCGGGCAATTTGACTTTCTGGCATTTTCGCCAGAGAAATCAATGCCAGAGAGCAAGTAGTGATTATTTAGAATAACCCTTAAACCGTAAAAGCGAATATTATCGTTATTACACAACCAGCCCACCACCCAAAAGCTATTCTTTAACAAAATCACAACATTATGACTGATCAATTAATTATTAACTTTACCAGAGAAGTCAAATATATAGTACCAACCTAGAATAACACTTGGTTACCTCGATAAACCCAAATGTAACATCGAGTCATTTGAGACACACCCCGCTGCTGCGGCGTTACTGACTCTTTGAGTGGCCAGGATGCCGACAGCGTACCTACAAAGACTAGTGATGTAAAAGTGCTTTTTACGCGCCAGAGAATCCCAGGATTTTACGCGGACAGAGACATTTTATTCTGTAACTCGCTAAACTGTTATAAGTATGGTTAAATATTAATTGTGGTTAAACTAGAACATATAAAAGGTCTGTGAACATCGTCACAAATTCGTATCATAATTAGTTATCGAAATATAAACCCATGAATGTAGCAAGTCAGTTTTCGGACACGCCAGAGAGCGTCAATTTGGGGCATATATATTTTTATAAAAAAGGTAATATCCTATAATTTTTTATTGCTTCTCCAATCGCAGTAATAGCCGTACTAACCATATAAAAAATACTGTTCCTCTATAATAGCAAGATGTGCATATTTTGGGCCAAGACAGTGATTTCTCTGGTGCTGAAGAAAGACCCTACAGCTTCATCCTCACTTGGCCGTACATTTAGGCCTAGCCTACTCACCAGCTTACTCGATACAATACATCCCTGAGCCCCTGTATCCAGTAGGGCTCTTACTTGAATGGTCCGGCCACCGTATCCCCATACCCAAATCTTAGCCGTTGGCAAAAGTACCGTGATTGGACGGGAGCCGAAGCTGATGAGTAGGCGGCGATTACCTATCGGGAATCTAAACGCGGTGACGCCGGTCCCGCGGGGGTATCCCCTCACTACCCAAACCTGTGTATGGGTCCCACTCCTGCTGGTAGGGAGGTCTGCCCATAAAGGCCATGGCTGGAGTTCTATAGTACCCCGACGGCAAACGTCCGTACCGAGGTTGCGCCTGTAGCCGCGGGTACTCAGGCATAGGCGGAGGCATGCGTGGTCTTGAGACCCAACCAGGTGGCTCAAGCCCGCAGAATACTGCATGTACCCTGGTGGCTGCCTAGTGCTCCCTGACACCCGCCCGTTGATCCCGTACCTGGGATGGGTGTCCTTGGCCACGTTCCTGTGCCGCCCTCCCCAATCCGGCACCTGCTGCCGTGGTGGGGATCGTCCCCACGTCCTTGGGCGTGGGCTCCGTCTGTTGACGTCCCCTGCCTGTCCCTGTGACCGATGCGGAGGTGGGCCCTCCTGGAGGGGGTGGGGAGCGTTGCCCTCCCTTGTGGGCAGGCTCCCTCGCTGATCCGATCCAGCGCTGCCCCCGGCGCCTCCGGAGCGATTCATGCAAAGCAGCGGATGGTGTGCACCCTGGCAGTACCTACAGTTGGTGCTTGAAGGGCACTCGCACCTGATGCGGCCCCAGGCACCGAAAACACCAACGCCTCTGCTGTGCCACACCCGTCTCCTCTGAACCCGCGCAGCAAACTCCTGACACGCTGCCACCCCGTGGCTGTCTCCCGCAGCAGTAGGCACCCTGATTCCAATGCGGTGTTGTACCGCCTGGGTTGCCCACTGTTGCCTCCTCGCGCCGATGCACCCGGCCGTTCCGGGTGGCGAGGGGCAGAGGTCTCTTGCGAGGGGCTTCACCAGCCTGGACGTCCACTCGCCTGCTTTCGGCCTCGAGGAACGACTTCAGATCCTCGTAGGTCGGGAGGTGGTCCGAGGACTTGCCCCCATGGAGCTGCTCGAATCGAGCGACCATTTCGCTCGGCAGGCGGCGAAGCACTGTGTGGACCAAGATATAACCGTAGCCCGCCACTGGCAAACCCTGTCGCTCTAGTGCGCTGACCGCGACACTGACTGGGTGGAAGATTTTCTCGCGGAGGTCCGTACTCGCGTTATGGTTGGTATTGACAGCCACTGGTCTAACAGCCTGTCTACAATCAGGCGCTTGTTCCGATACCGGTCGGTAAGGATCTTCCACGCCACCTCATAATTGCTATCCGAGACAGCCAAATGCGTCAGCAATTCATGAGGCTCTCCATGTAGCCTGGACATCAGCTGAGCCATCTTGTACGCCGGCGTTATGTCCGTCCGTGTGTGGACCACACTGCTATACAGGTCCTCAAACGCCGGCCAGTCGGCGTAATCGCCTGCAAAGACTGGAACCGTAACAGGCGGAAGAGGCACCTGTAATCCTTGTCCCACTTTACCACGGAATGGCTCTCCTTTCCGTCACGTCGCTAGTTATGTTCGCAGCTGCCTGCTCAATGCCCTGTGCCAGCTCAAGCACTGGCTTACATCGGCCTCGACCCGCTCCTGATCTTCAGGGTTAGGAGTCTCCTCAAGGAGAATGAGGCACTCTGTGAGTTGATCCGACACAAACCGAACCCGTTCATCTACCTGTTGTGCACTTTTCAAGAGCGCGTCCTCCCGGTCCTCGGCCGATCATTGCCGCTGTGGTAGTAAACCACCTTAATCCTGACCCTATAGCAGCCTTATACCTGGCGATCGAGGAGCCATGGTACCAACTTTTACACACTCGACTTAATAAAACGAAAAACAATAAACAAATACCACAAAACAAATGTTAGTTGACTGGCCTAGACCTTACCGATAAGGTACCGTTCACTAGGCAAACAATACAGTCACAAAAAACCGAAACAATATTTTCCAAAAATAATAAAATATGTGGGTAATATAAAAACACGCTTAATACTAAATTACGGCTAACTATGTTGCAATAAAGCAACCACGCTCTGCTACCAAAAATGTTTGATTCCGAAGCTGATCTTAGCGCAGTGGAAGCAAATTAAAGTTATCTTAAAATCTAAAACTAAATGGTCGATCAGCCTCGAACAACATTTGACTACGATTCGTAGTGCTCTTTACTATAGCTAAATAAAATAAATTTAATGAGAGAATTTTGTTCCGGAAAGTTTCCGGCCGAGAAATTCTTGTGTCCAAAATCTACTTAAACAGGCCCAGCAACAATTGCTTACCGAGCGAACGATGACGCCGTCGTTTCCTTGTAAGTCTAGTTTTTGACAGGAAAATAGGTATCAGGTTTGAGGAAGACTTTTGGATTGGGACTTAGGTACTAGACTTACTGTACCCGGGCACCAGCTCGCGTGGTACTCCGTCCAACAAGTTTCACAAGCACTTGAGTACTATTGTTCATAGTTCGACATCAAATAATGTTTAACACACAGTAACAAAGATTTCTCCCGCACACCACTGCTCGCGACAGCAACACGTTTTACTGTACAATACGCGAACCAAAGGACACTGGACGCGCGGGTGACTAAAGTAAGGTTATTTTTTTCCGACGGCCGCGTGGTTATCGAACCGACTGACAATCAAAGCGCCGGAACCAAATACACTTGGTTCTCTTCCCCACCGAACAGGGAAAACCACACGAGAACACCGAAAGCACACTAAATTACACCATTTATAATTACAATTCGCATCAACCAAGCGAGCGACGGCAGAGGACGTGAATGACAGGACAGTGTTGCCAGCACCGCGCGCCCATTTTATACGAAAACTAAACATCCATAGTTGCTTCCAGACAAAGTGATACAAAAGCAGCAATAGATGTCGAGCGATGTTCTAGGCCGTGCTTGATGAAGTACTAGGCGCGCAGCACTTACGAGAAGGTGTCGTTGACCTGCCGACAGCAGCGGATGAAGGTGGCTCTACGAGGAAGCTCCCGCAAATGCGCAGCTCCTACATATGTGCACGCGGACCGCAGACCTCCGAGGATGTCTTTCACTGTCGCCGTCACGTCGCCCCGGTATTCCACTTCTACAGTTTTACCTGGAAATTAGATGATAGGATATTGAGCTAGGGATTATTATACTAAAGTAGGGACCAAAGACTTACAATATGAAAAAGAACGAGCGTAAGAAGTATAATCAGAAATAAACCTGATTGTATCAGCCCCCCACTGTTAGTGACCAGCGAACATACTTCCACCATAAAGCATACAAACATCAGGGATATTCTTACCTTCCGAAGACCTATAATCAGCGACTCCGCCCGAATGCTTCAACATAGCCGTCGACGAGGACATCCTGTAGAACAGCTTAACCTGCTTCCCGTCAGGCTTGGTCATGACCTCCTCCGCACTGGTCGTGGCCAGGACATACTTCCACCGGGAGTTTCTACCTTCAGAAGACCTATAATCAGCGACTCCGCCCGAATGCTTCAACATGGCCGTTGACGAGGACATCCTGTAGAACAGTTTAACCTGCTTTCCGTCAGGCTTGGTCATGACCTCTCCCGCACTGGTCGTGGCCAGCGAACATACTTCTGCCAGAAATATATTAAAGATCTGGGAGTTCCTTACCTTCCGAAGACCTATAATCAGCTACTCCGCCCGAATGCTTCAACATGGCCGTTGACGAGGACATCCCGTAGAACAGTTTGACCTGCTTTCCGTCAGGCTTGGTCATGACCTCCCCGCACTGGTCGTGGCCGGCAAACATGCCGCCCGCCATCACGAAGTCTGCGCCCGCGCCGAAAGCCTTCGCTACGTCGCCGGGACACGCAGCCGCCGTCCTGGAGAGGAATGCATTGCTTTAGTTGAAAACTACTACTAGATGTTTCTTAATCGTCGCTTCGAGACAAGCATCAAGAGGTTGAAAGAATCTTCAGGGTCCGCTAGGCTACCGTAGAGTCAGTTGGCATAGCGGTGGGACGGTACCTACGGTCACGGAATCAAATCCCGGCGGTCGCTAATGAATTTTTCAATTTTCTCATCATCAATTTATGAGAATACATTAATTTTTAGACAATTTCCATTGTTTATAGATTTGGTATACCGAATTTAATCTTTATGTAATACAATGTAAGGTGTTATCGATGTTTCTTCACCTGCAAGGAAGTCTGATTATTAAGCACAAGTTCAGGTGGACTATGAATGCAAATCTACGAAGCATCAGCATCGGTCTTGCAAACACTCTTGTGGGTTACATCCTCTACGATAAGCCACTTGCATCCGGGTAATCCTTACCTTTTACTTACCTGATGAAGTGATGATCCAAACTGAAGCTGACAAAACTTGTTGATTTGGGATTCAGCACTTTAGCTTAAATGCTGTCTTAGTCAAAACATCTTGGCTTGGAGTTAAAACATTTAGCCTATCACTCCAAACAACAAAAACCTGAACTTACCGAGATGATGTGTCCCTTGAGTCCGTGCGCCGCGTCCGCGCACTCAATGACAGCTGACAGTTGCGGGTAGCCCACGCCCGTCTTGATCCGAGTTGTACACACCGAGCCTGGACCGATGCCCACCTTTAGAAAGAGTAAATATGTATTACTAGAAGTCGAAGAGAAATGGACGTTTTGGAAAACGTGGTTACTTCTAAAATAACGTTGTATGCCACGTGCCACCAGTGACAGTGACTAAGCCAGGGTAACTATCAAAATTTTACAGCTAATCAGGCAGAGTCTATGGCAGCGTATAACGTTATGTTGCAGATAAGTTAGGTACTCCAAAAAATGCCTATTAGATATGAAAGAAAGATTTAAACGCTTTCAGATAGTTTAATACTCACTTTGATAATATCAGCACCTGATAGGATAAGTTCTTCAACCATCTCACCGGTCACTACGTTACCAGCCTGGAATAGGAAATACAGCTTTTTGAAACAACACGACAAAACTCATTCACTGAAAGGTTTTTTGTGATTATTACACTTTTCAAGGTTAAGAAGACAATGAAGCAAATTTCTCAATGGAATTAGCTGAAAACAGACGATAGAGCGATATAGAACTTTGACTACAGAATGGGATATTGTACAGAGAGAAGGCCTATTCTGACCTGAGCGGTATCCCGAAAGGTACGTGTGTAGTGGAACTCGATGTTTTGTCATTTTTGCCAAACAATGATGGTGTGAGTGGGAAAGGCGGCCCTCACTCGCCTCACGTACTCTACAGTGCTGCTACATCCGTTGGCTACATCGAGACAGACAAACCGCATTCTTGTAACATTGTTCTGGACCAAGCTTTGACCAAACAATGTTGTCACTTACGATGATGGTGTGAGTGGGGAAGGCGGCCCGCACTCGCCTCACGTATTCCACAAAGTGCTGCTACATCCGTTGGCTACATCGAGACAGACAAACCGCATTCTTGTGATATTGCGTGTACCAGGCTTTAACTAATCAATGTTGTCACCTACGATGATGGTGTGAGGGGGAAGGCGGCCCGCACTCGCCTCACGTACTCCACGAAGTGCTGCGGGTAACCGTTGGCCACGTCAAGACACACAAACCTCATTCTTGTAACATTGTTCTGGACTAAGCTTTGACCAAGCAATGTTGACACTTACGATGATGGTGTGAGTGGGGAAAGCAGCTCGAACTCTCCTCACGTACTCCACGAAGTGCTGCGAGTACCTGTTGGCCACGTCGAGACAGACAAACCTCATTCTTGTAACATAATTCTGACCAAGCTTTGACCAAACAATGTTGACACTTACGATGATGGTGTGAGTGGGGCGGCCCGCACTCGCCTCACGTACTCGACAAAGTGTTGCGGGTACCCGTTAGCGACGTCGAGACAGACAAACCTCATTCTTGTGACATTGTTCTGGACCAAGCTTTGACTAAGCAATGTTGGCACTTACAATGGTGGTGTGAGTGGGGAAGGCGGCCTGCACTCGCCTCACGTACTCCACAAAGTGTTGCGAGTACCCGTTGGTCACGTCAAGACAGATAAACCGCATTCTTGTAACATTGTTCTGGACCAAGCTTTGACTAAGCAATGTTGGCACTTACGATGATGGTGTGAGCGGGGGGAGGCCTCACTCCTCACGTACTCGACAAAGTGCTGCGAATACCCGTTAGCCACGTCGAGAGAGACAAACCTCATTCTTTTAACTGTGTTCTGGAACAAGCTTGGACCAAACGATGTTGGCACTTACGATGATGGTGTGGGGAAAGCAGCTCGAACTCTCCTGACGTACTCGACGAAATGTTGCGAGTACCCGTTGGCCACGTCGAGACACACGAAGCGCAGTCCTGTAATGTTGTTCAGATCTCGGATAGCCGCTCGAAGTCGGCTTCAGCTGTACCGGAGCTGGCCGCTGGAGAAGAAGAGAGCATTTTTAGTACTATTAGCGTTGTAAGTACCATAATATCGGGTGATATTTTACTAGTGACAGATAGCGAAAATTTGGATTAAATTGTAGCTGACTGGGACTTGGATTGACCTGGGCTATCAGAATGCAATTTTATACGGTACTATTCAAACCAAAGCGGTATCCGCCTGGTACATGGGTAGCGGTATCTTGTCTGGCACAAATACGCAAGCGATTCAGTTGCGCTACCCACGTACCGCGCAGATACCGCTCAGGTTTGTACAAGGCTTTACTCTACATAACGTATTTAGCTATTGTGGTCTACTTTTCATACTCTTGGATTTGACTCAGGACTCACCCATATGTTCGAGGGCTTCAGGATGTTTGCGAACTTCTTCCACTGGTCTATCGAGTAGTATTTGTGGATGCATGTGAACAGCCCGTGCTGGAACATAACACATTGTTCATGAGCATCTAGACGTTCATCGGGTCGTTGGACGACTTGGTGTCTCACTTGAAGGAAGCTGAGCATCTAGATCGAAAGACAGAACGTCTGAACTGTCCACTGCTGGGCAATATAGGAAGTTAAAAATGTTATGCATCGACTGGGGCTCGCACCGGGCTATATGGGTACCGTCCCACTACTTTGCCCCTTAACTATCGATGCACCGATCGATGCCTGCCAAATTTCAATTTCTTGATGCTCCTGAGAATTGATGAAAAATGGGCCAAATACGACATACAAGAAGAAGTTGGCCTAAGTAAATTTTAGATTGCAACAAACATTGAAACATTGTAGAAAGATACTTTGTTGCAAGGAAAGCCGAGAGAGAAAACCAATATTTACTCAAACATTTAAACAGAAATAACTTTATTATTTGCTTACATACGTATCCAAATAAAAAATAATCTTCTTTCTCTCTGCAATTTATTTCAGTGAGTTCGCTAAATGTTTCATTCATAAACACATGTTCTAAGTATTTCGCTTTACTATCTCAATGAAAGACAGGATGTTTATCTAATTTATCTGCCTTCTAAGTTTTAAGTGGGTGTATTTATTTATGAAGATGAGTCAATTTAAAGTAAACGAATTTGTTACATAGCGGATGTATCTAATAGAGCGATAGATGTAAATTTGCGGAACTCTGGGTAAGAGCATTCAACGTTGAATTTATTTGAGTTTTATTAATCAAACTCTTTAGATTTTTACGCCAAAAAGGGCGTGGTCTTGTAAAGAGACGAATCCGCGGCTTTGAGGAGCAGCGTAAAGCAGACCTCGACGCCAAACGCAATGCATTGAAGGCCCGTCCTCCCGTCGCCATAACTATAAATTAAAAGTCAAAGCAAACTCACGTGCCCACACTGAGCACGGACTTTACTCAAAATTGGTTACAATAGCTACCTACGGTGCATCAGCACCGAATTGATTAGAAGTGGTCGCCATGGCCAAAATCGGTCGGAGAGAAGCCATCACCGGGACACTACTGCCACCTGTTAGTTGTCACTGTACCTTAGCTAGTTCCTGAGCCATCTCGAAGGTGCCGACGGTGTCCATGTTTGAGGCCATCACCGGGACTCCGCGGTACGTCTGTCCTGAGTTGCGGAACACGATCTCCCGGTACAGGTCCACCTGGAAAAACAAGGAATTTATGGTTAGGTAGGGGAGACCGGGGCAAGTTGGGATAGCTAAGACTAAAACATTCATAGAACGAAAATCAACTTGTTTATCAATAAACTTTTAGAACAATAATAATATTTATAATATTAGTTAACATGATAGACCTCTTCTATGGCACTAAATCATATATTTTTGAGAAAAAGGAATTAAGTGTAACAAGTCAAATCCCATCTTGCCCCATGACCGGGGCAAAATGGAAATGACATGGGGCAAGACGAGTACACATTTAATCTGGCTGGTTTAATGTTCCTTGTCGGTTCTACGTTTGTAATTACGTACCATTTCAACTGCAAACAAGAAATTGGTTAATCAATTAATGGTTCCACAACGGAAGGCACGTCGAACCTTCGGACCCAGTTGTTGTCTATGAAACTTAGATGGTGGTCGTACTAGCAGTAGTAGACGGCTGAAAACTATGACACCAGGGTTCTTCGAGTGGATCGTCCTATACGGTAGAAGAAAACAAGAGTTTAAACTGATTTCTACACAAATATGAAACAACTTTTACATTCGCACTTAGGCAAAACGGGATACTTACTATCCCATTATGCCCTGACCATCTTGCCCCAAAAGACAAAATTTACAAAACTTCCAAGCACTTCTAACAAACAAAATAAATGCGCCGAAAATCAATCTGAACGGGAACGTTATTTACTATTACAACTAGTAAATAGCAAACTATTACGTAAACACTTACACATACCTTCATGCACATCGATCTAGAACCCGAAAGCTCGTAAAAGTACTTCAAAAACAGTTATTTGTCACTGAAAACCAAAAACACGTCGCGACACGCACGCATCGCTCGGACCCCAATGAGGCGACTCTAACATCTTACGAATGGCGCTGTATTCGGTGCGCTTGTGTTCACCAGTCACGCAAAAACACAACTTCCCGTCTTGCCCCGAGCTTCATCTTGCCCCGGTCTCCTACTATCTTAGTTCTATGCTGTGTGCAGTCCATTTTGAATAAAATCACACATTTCTACCCCTCGTTAAAGGCAACTAGGGGTAAATGCACAGAAGGTAAATGCAAGCAAATATTAGACAACAACGTTCCCTATGAAACATAATAAAATAACAAGGTACCTGACACTATGCTCAAGAGTAGGCTGGCACCTCAAAGTTTCTTATTTTGAATCTTCTTTTGTCACAGGGACACTTCTTGCGAAATTCTATGCATTTGTGTTCTGGACAAAGAAAATAATAACGCATTGCTTCTATATTTCAAAAAATACAAATAAAATGAGTGATCGAAATAATAGTGCGATTTGAATAATAGTGAGCCCCGCCAAGTGTAGGTACTATGCCTAGGTAAGGCAATTTTTCACTAATTCATAACATAGTCATAAAACTGTGCCATTCCTAGACAGACAGACAAACGTCTTGTTAAGATGCTATTTATTATCATTTATTACCGACTAGCCACGTCTCGTCGCCATAAACTGTTTAACGATAGTAAATCATGCATGTGTTACACGCCCTCGCCACAAGCTCCACAGAGTAGACGTGAGACGTAAGATGGCATCTGTCAAACAAGTGATCGTTGGAGACGCGAGACGTGCGACATCCCGGCGCTTGAAACCGTTTCCACATAAAATGTATGAAACAGAAATGACAGTTACACACGTTCGATGCGCGTCGCATCGATAACGGCTGACGATCGCTTGTCTGACAGATGTCATGTTGCGCGTCGTTGCTCATCTATTCTGTGGAGCTTGCCTTTATTTATTATTTTTACGAAAAGTATTCATGTCTGTTCATACTTAGGCCATATTCAAACCTTAGCGTTATCCATGCGGTACGTTACGCTTAGTGGTAGGTTTAATTTTGTAGTTACTTTTGCAATAATTTGGAAAAGCCCGCACATATTCTGACGTGGCTGACTGACACCAAAGTTCATCGAGTCGTTTGTCGACTCGTTGTCCTATTGTCCTAGACGATATAAATAAACAAATGTCAAATGAATGAGCAATTTGACCTGTCTTAAAAGCAAAGGACAGCAATGAAAGTTCCTAATAACGTACTAACACGGTCCCATTAACGGCTATAAATAAACAGCTGAATAGCGGGCACTTTCCGACCTTGGGACGATTCCGCAACTGTCTTCAATTCCACTTCATACATTGCTCGCTGGAAACCTAGATGTACAAATGTGTATGAACAGCCAGCAATAAACTGCGAAGTCTCATGATTGTGGCTGGCAGAATTCCAAGAGTTGAAATCCAGTCTCGAAGTCGTTGGCGCCACAATACTACGGGGTATAGGTACGGACGATGGAATTGTTGACAATTGACATTCTTTAAAGAAAATCCAAGATACACGTAAATACACCTATGAAACGTAGGTCGAAATCGTCGTAGAATATACGAGGTTATCTGGGAGAGATGAGTTGCGAGACTGATTGGTACCTGGTTTTGAATAAACTGTACTAATTTCTTTCACCTACCTACAGGACATACCAACGTGTTGTGGAGTGGTCCAAACTTTTAAGTTTCATGAGCCTCTTGTCTACCGTCATCCCTTGAAAGGAAAGCAGTTCTCTGTAGCGTACAAAGTATTCTCACATGGTACTCACCAGGTGGTACTCACCACATGGTACTCACCAGGTGGTACTCACCACATGGTACTCCACCAGGTGGTACTTACTCACATGGTACTCACTCAGGTGGTACTCACTCACATGGTACTCACCAGGTGGTACTCACTCACATGGTACCACCAGGTGGTACTTACTCACGGTACTCACCAGGTGGTACTCACCACATGGTACTCACTCAGGTGGTACTCACCACATGGTACTCACTCAGGTGGTACTCACTCACATGGTACTCACCAGGTGGTACTCACTCACATGGTACCACTTGGTACGGTACTCATCACGGTACCCACCAGGTGGTACTCACCACATGGCTCACATGGTACTCTCACAGGTGGTACTCACCACATGGCTCACATGGTACTCACTGGTGGTACTCACCACATGGCTCACATGGTACTTACTCACATGGTACCACCACATGGCTCACATGGTACTCACCAGGTGGTACTCACTCACATGGCTCACATGGTACCACTGTGGTACTCACCAGGTGGTACTCACTCACATGGTACTCACCAGGTGGTACTCACCACATGGCTCACATGGTACTCACCAGGTGGTACTCACCACATGGCTCACATGGTACTCACCAGGTGGTACTCACCAGGTGGCACTCACTCACATGGTACTCACCAGGTGGTACTCACTCAGGTGGTGGCACTCACCACATGGCTCACATGGTACTCACCAGGTGGTACTCTCACCACATGGCTCACATGGTACTCACCAGGTGGTACTCACTCACATGGTACTCACTCAGGTGGTACTTACTCACATGGTACTCACCAGGTGGTACTCACCCAGGTGGTACTCACCACATGGCTCACATGGTACCACCAGGTGGTACTCACTCACATGGCTCACATGGTACTCACCAGGTGGTACTCACCAGGTGGTACTCACCAGGTGGTACTCACCACATGGTACTCACCAGGTGGTACTCACCAGGTGGTACTCACTCACATGGTACTCACCACACATGGTACTCACCAGGTGGTACCACCACATGGCTCACATGGTACTCCACCAGGTGGTACTCACCTGGTGGTACTCACCTCATGGTACTCACCTCAGGTGGTACTCACCACATGGCTCACATGGTACTCACTCAGGTGGTACTCACCAGGTGGCACTCACTCACATGGTACTCACTCAGGTGGTACTCACTCACATGGCTCACATGGTACTCACTCAGGTGGTACTCACTCACATGGCTCACATGGTACTCACTCAGGTGGTACTCACTCACATGGTACTTACTCATGTATAAGACAGTAGGAAGATAAAGGTATTATGATTCAGGAATAGACTGGTTTCCGGAGAACATGCCCTCGTCTAAGGATAAAATCACGAAGTAGGAAGTCAGTCAATTAGAACAACAGCCGAATTGGCTACAAGTAGATATTATCATAGGTAAACATGGCATTAGAACAGTGATATTATTAGGCTATCGAATAAATCTGATTAAAATGAAATGGAAAATGTTAAAAATAGCTTGATCTTCCAAATAGGTACTAAAATATTTGTTTATATCATAGGTAGGTACTAGCGGCCCGTTAGCGGTTTCACCTGCGGCAACTCATTTTCCCGAAGGAAAAACGCATTTTCCCGGTATGTGTTATACACATAAACCTTCCTCTTTGATTACTCTATCTATTACAATACAAAAATCGCATCAAAAACCGTGGCGTTGTTTAGAAGGAGTTAGCGAATTCCACGACAGACAAACAGAGAAACGCAAAAAGCGACTTACTACTTTGAACCGTTTTTGAACCCGACTGCAATAATCAGGTACAGAGTTTCCTACAAAATAGGTAGTAGTTAAATCTCTGTCGCTGCAGAGGACAACTATTTGCTAATGAGAAACACGGCGACGCGACGGCGATGTGACCTGTCTTCACCACCGGTTTGTAATTGCAACTAACTACGGCAGGGATCACACATACTTCTGACTCACAGAAGAAAGGGTTATATCGTATGGCGGCGATTCCATAAGAGGGAGGAGAAAGCACGAACGCCTGTTAGAGCCTTAGTGCGAGTGAGAAAGCATGATCTCAGGCCGCCATTTATATGCCCTTTCTTCTGATCAGATTGTAACGTCAGTTGCTGCACTATTTAGCGCTATGAAACGCATGAACTACAGTCGGCCGACTGTTTAGTCTCAGATGTGCAGAAAACCTTAGGACTTAGGACAGTACGAATTTCCACTCTAATCCAATACATACAAGGTTTTATCAAACGGTTCGACAAACGCATACGTACGATACGCAGCGCCAGCAGATGCGTGCGTCTGGCAAAATGCTATTCTGTCTTTTATAATGAATAAGGTGGTTTATGCTGCTAAATTACCGCATTACCAGACGATACATGTGATTCCCGCTCCCATTTACATAGTTGTCGCATAGCTGGACTATTATTAGAGGGTGTTCTTATGAACACGTAGATAACTACAAAATGTGAAAATACAGACGCCATCCAGCTAGTTTAGTAAATTAACACGCATATATTTATACTGGGTGAAATTTTACTAGTGACGGATAGCGAAAATGCAGGATGAGCGGGTGATAAAGATTTTTTTCCTAGAAACATAGGTTGAAATATGAAAAAAAAAGGATTCTCCATAGGAACTCAAATCCGTTCTTTTTATGTATGTATGTATGTATGTATAATCTCTTTATTGTACCTTTCTTAAAAGTAATACAGGAAACACATTAACATAAGAACAAGATATGGCACAAAGGCACTTATCCCATTAAGGATCTCTTCCAGTCAACCTTTGAAACTCTGAGGAAAAGTAGTGAGCAGGTAAACTAGGAAGGTAAACGAAAACTATTAAAAATAAACAAGCAAAATACTAAATAAACGTAATAAACCAATGTGTAACAATATAACTACATAAATACAACCTACAATATACCTACTTACATGATAATAATAATAATATATATATCAAATCATATATACCCTACAAATTGTCCTAGTTGTCCGACCCATAACCCCAAACTTTTTAATATTAGTTTTAAAAGAGGATATATTCTTGCTTTTTCTTATATCCGAAGGAATTTTATTCCATAAGCGTGCAGCATGGACAGTGAATGACTGTGCGTACATTTTCGAAGAACACACGGTATCCGAGAGACAGATCACCGTAGGAACGCAGTCGAGAGCCTGCCTCCACTGTGTAGTTCAAACCTTTCGCAGATATATAGGCGCATTAGGGTTGTTAAGTACGTTGTATAAAAATGACAAGATGTGCAGGTCTCTGCGCTGACGGATAGGTAACCACTTTAACCGTTCCTGAACTCTGATATGTGGTCGAATTTCCGCAGACCAAAATGAAACGGATGCACTGGTTCTGCAAACGCTCCATCCGATTCAGGAGTTCCTGTGACAGGTCCAGAAAAGCCACATCCCCATAGTCCAGCAAAGGCAAAAGAAGGGCCTGAGCCAGCATGATTTTCGTGTATGGGGAGGAAGCTTTGTAGCCTCTAAGAGAATGTAGAGATGAATATCTTTTCGTATTTCGGCCTAGGTACCTTGGGGAATTTTGTTCCTTATCACCAGCCGGTTCTGAGTTTTCGCTATCGGTCACTAGTAAAATTTCACGTATAATCACTAGGATAATCATTACCAATCAATCAATCAATCAACGGAGCATTGGCAGCAACATCAGCAGATAGAGTTGATACGTTATTGCAAAATACACTATTAGGAACTATTCAAACTTTAGCGGTATCCACGCATTAAGTGTGGGTGTGGTACTTTACTGGTACAAAATGTCATGCGATTCAATTCCACACCACGTACCCGTTCGGATACCGCTGTAGTTTGAATAGAGCCTTATCTAGCCTCGTATCTAGATAATTGTATGTACGTATTTTTACAAGAGCAGGGCAGACGAGAAGTTTCGTAATACCAGATAAGATAAGACTGGATTATGCACATAATCAATTTTCAGTCATTTGGTGTCTAGGATGTCGGAAATTAGAACGAGTTTCATCGTGATGGCATGGTATTATTCCTATTTATTTATTTCAGTCAAGGTTCTACATAGAGTAACAGAAAGGGTATAACAATCAAGGGTTTTCATGGAACATGGGTCGAAATATGAAAAAATTGGGCCTCTCAGTAAATCAATCAGCTGGTCGGCGATTTTGTATAGGAGGTCCAAATTTTTTCATTTCGACCCATGGTCCATTGGGAAAGTTGTTCAGTTTCATGAGTACCTTGCCCTCCTTTCGGATTGTTATACCTTTCCGTTTCCCGGTATACCGATAAGTATATACAGCAAGTACCGGCTACCGGCCGGTCAGAAGCCGGATAGGTATGTCCGATTATTCAGACAGGGCAAGACATCGTCGCCGGAGACATACCTATTGACAAGCACCACATATTACCCACAGCACCCTTTTAGATTAGGTACAATCTAGCGACTAGCGCCTGAAGTAAAAGTAAACCATACATTAATGAATGAATTATTCCCATCACAACCCAGTTCTAATACGATAGGAACCAAGGATAGCAAGGTTTTGCTTTGGCTTAGTATTTACTCCAATAAAATTTTGCATCCATCCTACAAGTAGGTATTTAAAGAATGAAATTATACTTTCTACATTTTCTTATTTTTTGTACGAATATCTAGATTCTAGTGTAAGTGTGACAATGTGTGGTGCGATTGGATCGAGAGTCACTATTTAAAAGATCAATCCAATAATTGATGACCCTCAATTCAAGGTGCTTGCTGCTGACAGTAGGTAGGTATAGCTAGTCTACATATTTAAGTTCATCTGTGGGTAGGTACAGTCCAGCACAAAAGAGTAGAAATTAAATAAAATGGAACTAAAAAAAAAAACATACTAAATTTTTGCCATTCATAGTCAATGTTGTCATTTAATTTTGAAATTTCATACAAAGTGGCGTCCTCATTTTTTTGTCTACTCTTTTATGCTGGACTGTTTAGGCAGGCAGTAAGTTTAGCCGTAATGCAACAAATAAAAGAGTAAATCGGATTCGGAACATAAATAAAAGACAGATTGTTACTTAGTTATTAGATATTACATTTCTACAAACAATTGTTATTTACAGAAAGCATAGGTAATGGATTTGTGCACGCGACAACAATAAATCACGTTTTATGAACAGAAATATCGACATTGTATCATGAACTAGATACAGACAGTTTTCAAGTTGAGATAATTTATTAATTTAGGTAATAAATAATAAAACGTACATTAAAAAATGTTAAGCCAAACTTTTATTATGCCATTTCAGCATTTTACTTTTGTGAACGGTAAGAATGACGTAACTTCCATTTATGAGATTATTCAGAAATGTAGATATTTTTAGGAAATGTAGCATCTCAGTTTCAGCACGTTCCTTCCCAAAGTCCAATTAAGTGCGAAAAATAAAGTGCGAAAATTGTCATTCTCTATTCGTAAAATGTCTAGTTCAATTAAATGGCATACTTTGTTAAAACTTTGCCTTGTGATGACAGCGAGTGTCGTAAAAGCGACTAGGGATAATCATCCAGGAATGGGCAGCAGCGTTCTCTGTAAGTGCAACATCTTGCACAACGCTCGCCAATCCGCCTACCAAGCGTGGTGAGTATGGTAGGGGGAGGCCTTGGAGGACCATGTCCAGCAGTGGACTTTTGTAGCTGTTACGGTTATGGTTGTAAAATTATGGACTTCGTAAGTTGGTATGGATGTTGAATTTTGTACATTTAGTTGAGAAAAAGAAGCGATGAGTTTTATTTCACCTCGTGACCTATATTCTGAGTCACAATTCACAAAGTGAACACAAAGTAAGAGATGTCGCTGTTTGTTTGTCTTTCGTCGTTCACGACCGGCAAACAAACAATCAGAGTCAACACCCATGTTGGATAGAGGTAATGTAAGGGAGGGGTTTGGTTTGTAAATAAACTTGTAGGGTTACATGGTCAATAGAATGAATGATTCCATCAGAGGAAAGGAACCCGACGTGATATTACAAAAATAAGGGCAAAAATGCTTTCTAACGTTCCTATCAGTCAGACAGATTTTATACGGAGTGGTACCGAACGATCCACTATCCGAAAACGCTAAGCTCAACTGATCAAATTGAACAACTTTCCTAAAGACCAAAATGGACTGTTTTTTCCAATGAATGTAGCACGCTTTCGCTATTTTCTTATAAACTTTCATGGTTAAGTTGGGTAAAGTGAGGATAATGCACGATTCATTTCGTAATAATTGAGTTTTTTCATTTTCTAATTGGTTTTCTTTCTATTTCACTTTTAGCATAAATTGGAATAGAAATAATTGTTAATATGTGATTCATAATTAGGTAGAAGCACGTAGAGGTAAATAACCCATGAAAGGTATCAACAAGAAATTCAATTGGGGCCAGCTGCAGTAAAGGTATTTCGTTTGGCTATCTCCGTTGATCTGGCGAGGCTGGTGCGGAGTCGCAATGCGGCAAGCGACTGCCAGGCCCCCAGACCGAGGCTAATCACTTTGTTAATAAATTGGTATCGAACCGGCATACCCCAGTGGAAGTTGCATCACTAGTGCCTACACCTATTTTCTTTATAACTTATTGCACACAAAAAAATATTACAGATAAAACACAAAAAAATAAGTACGATACATCAGGTACAGCTTATTTCTATGAAGAAATCTCTTCCAGCCGACTTACGGAAGTGAAACAATTTTTAACTATCTAAGAGTAGGGATAATAATAATCTATAAAAAGTAAATAACAAGGATTTAAGAGTAACAGTTTCACCAGTTACCAACTGTTTTCCCGTGCTTCACGTGAATGAATGAGTTGTTTATTATCACGGGTCGTGATAATAAAACGTTTTTGCGACACCCAGTAAAAAGTAGCCTGATGTTACTCAAGGATAATGTAGTAGCTTATTAAATGCGAAAGAATTAAAAAAACGGCCGATTAGCTTTGGAGAATATAGACTACAATCACGCACGCATTTTTGTAATTTTTCAGATGTAAAGAATCGTTCTTATAATGTACTAGCTAAAACCCGCGGCTTCGCCCGCGTAGTCATAAGAAATAACATAGATACCTCAGTATATTGCGCTTTATGATTTGTTGCACTTAAACACAAATATCTTGCCCCTTTCCTTTCTCTTTTAGAGATAAACAGAAAAAAAACGCCTAAACACGTTATGTATAATCTAAAAGACGGCTGATGTGGCGCAGTGGGACCTCTCACCCCGCCTCCCACCTGCTCTCCCTCTATCTGACCCTCTTGCTCTCCCTCCCGCTCTCCCTCCCGCTCTTCCTTCCGCTCTCCCTCTCGCTGTCCCTCTCGATCTCGCTCTCTCTTATTCTCTCTTCCGCTCTCCCTATCGCTCTCCCACCTGCTCTCTCCTCTTGCTCTCCCACCTGCCTCCCTCTCGCTCTCCCACATGCTCTCCCTGTCGCTGTCCCTCCCGTTCTCCCTCTCACTCTCCCTCTCAATCTCCCGCCTGCTCTCTCCTCTCATTCTCCTCCCGCCTCCCTCTCGCTCTCCCACCTGCTCTCCTCTCACTCTCCTCCCGTTCTCCCTCCCGCCTCTCCCGCTCTTCCTTCCACTTTCTCCTCGCTGTCCCTCTCGATCTCCCTCTCGCTTTCCTCTTACTCTCCCTCCCACTCTCCTCTCGCTCTCCCACCTGCTCTCCCTCTCGCTCTCCCTCTCATTATCCCTCCCGCTCTCCTTCTCGCTCTCCCTCTCGATCTCCCACTCGCTCTCCTCTCATTCTCCTCCCGCCTCCCTCTCGCTCTCCCACCTGCTCTCCTCTCACTCTCCCTCTCGTTCTCCTCCCGCTCTCCCTCCCGCTCTTCCTTCCACTTTCCCTCTCGCTGTCCCTCTCGATCTCTCTCTCGCTTTCTCTCTTACTCTCCCACTCCCTCTCGCTCTCCCACCTGCTCCCCCGCCTCTCCTCTCCCTCCTCTCATTATCCCTACCGCTCTCCTTCTCGCTCTCACTCCCGCTCTCCCACCTGCTCTCCCTCTCTTTGACCCTCTTGCTCTCCCTCTCATTCTCCCTCCCGCTCTCCCTCCCGCTCTTCCTTCCGCTCTCCCTCTCGCTGTCCCTCTCGATCTCCCTCTCGCTCTCCTCTTATTATCTCTTCCGCTCTCCCTATCGCTCTCCCACCTGCTCTCCCTCTTGCTCTCCCACCTGCTCTCCCTCTCGCTCTCCCACCTGCTCTCCCTCTCACTGTCCCTCCCGCTCTCCCTCCCTTTCTTCCTTCCGCTCTCCCACTCGCTGACCCTCTCGCTCTCCCTCTCACTCTGCCTCCCGCTCTCCCTCCCGCTCTCCCTATCGCTGTCTCTCTTGCTCTCCCTCCCGCTCTCCCTCCCGCTCTCCCTCTCGCTCTCCCTCACGCTCTCCCTGTTGCTCTTCCTCTCCCTCTCTCTCTCCCTCTACCTCTTTCTCTCCTCTCATGCCAAATTTCACGTTTCAAGGGTTTGGTTATGTATGACCGTGATGACGACAATGCGTAAACTATAAATAAAATCTTTAAATTAGTAAAATCCTACTTTTAATAGATATCTGACTGTCCCGATGGCGTAGTGGATAGTACCCCTGCCTTCTACGCCGAGAGTCGTGGGTTCGATTCCCACCAGACACAAATGTTTGGAAAAGTAAATTTTCAAATATTTGTGTTTAGTCTGGGTGTTTCTATGTATAATATGTATTTATTTACAAAAAAAAAAGTATATAAGTATTATATCAGTTGTCTAGTTCCCATAGTACAAGCTTTGCTTAGTTTGGGGCTAGGTGGCGCTGTGTGTCTCGTCCAGGGATATTTATTATTATTATTTATTATTATCTACGTTGCTTAAGGAATACACATGCCTTTCACGCTTCTAACTCTAAGGGTTTGTTTTTTGCGACAATGCGTGATTTTCATCCCCTATGTCATCGGTGGATGAATTTTGAAAACTCCGAAATAATATCAACTGTTCAATACGAAATTTGAAGCAAATATATCAAGGGAATAAAAAAAGTCATACAAACTTTCACCCCCTGTTTTACCCCTATAGGGGTTGAATTTCAAAAAATCCTTTTAAGTGGATTCTTACGCTTACGTTGCTTAAGGAATACACATGCCAAATTTCACGCTTCTAGCTCCAAGGGTTTGGTTTTTACGACCATGCGTAATTTTCATTCCCTATGTCAACCCATCGGGGGATGAATTTTGAATACTTCTTAATTAAAATAATATCAACTGTTTATTAAAAATAAGGGTGCCAAATTTCAAAACTGTAGCTTCAAAGGAGCGGCCTGCGTGTAAATATAATACTTTCATCCCCTTTCTTACCCCTCAGGGTTTAAAATTGGAAAATGCTGAAACACGTTATTCATTATTTTTAAGTTCTTCTTAAATACGAAAATTGAAGCAGTTATATTGAAGGAATAAAAAGTTTCATACAAACTTTCATCCCCCGTTTTACCCCCTTAGGGGTTGAATTTCAAAAAATCCTTCCTTAGCGGATGCTTACATTATAGTGGCTATCTGCATGCCAAATTACAACCGGATCGGTCCAGTAGTTTAGGCTGTGTTTAGGCGTTGATGACAGTCAGTCTTCTTGAGTTTTATATATTAAGATATGAAAAAGCAGTAAGGTGCACTTCTAATTTCTTAATTTTAGTATATGTACGTAGTACTCATAATAGTTCTTATCAATCACAAATAGAGCAATACGGTATAACAAAACCATGTCATAACATAACTAAACAGCTAGCGATGATGTGAAACTGTCGTCACCAGATTAGCGCGAATGACGCAAGCAACGCAAGCAAGTGTGGATATAGGTAGCTGGTGGTTTACCGTAAACTACACAAAGGCTCCATATCGATACGTGTTCACGTAATCGTGTAATTACCGAATGAATACCTCTAATATTTCATGATCGTGGGTGCGTAACCTATACCAGGTTGAATATTGTTGTTATTACTTACCAGGTGAATATTTGTTCTATGAAAATATAGCACCTCTCAGGTTAACAAACATTTAAAAGTAAGAGCTATTCACATCAACAAAGAAGAAAATAAATAAAAAAAATTTAGGAACTCTGATCTTATAAAGTTAAAATATTTTATTAATATTGTAAATCAATATTCCATCGTCGGCCGCTAGTAAACAATATAGGTAAGAAGTTTCAATAAAATCGTAAGACATACTTGTATGGAATGAATGACATAATTTGCAACTAATATGTTTATTATGCTTTATAAACTTCTTACTTATATTAATTACTTAGCGGCCCCGACGCGTTGAGTATTGGTTTACAATATTTTTTGAATAAATAAATTATTTTAACTTTTATAGGATTGAAAGTCAGTTCCTTTTAATTTTTAATTTAAGTTTTATTTGAAGCTTTTAAATTAATATTTTGTTTCTGACTTCAAACAACATACAACAAGATTTTTAAGCGCTTACTATTTCTCACTAGCATTTTACCCGGCGGTTCTACCCGCTGCTGCTCAGTATAAGTACGTCAACTTAGTTTAAAAACGACAAGCACGGAAAGCGAAACACAAAGAAAGATCGCGAGCGAAGCGAGCGCAAATTTTACGATATTTACTAAAATTATGTGGACTATTCAGTTGATTACTTTATAAAGTCTCTTTTGCGACATTGCCAAAAAGCATGCAGGGTAAAGAAAACAACGTTAAGCAGAAGCAGGACACAAAAGTCTTCGAGCAAAGCGAGCAACATTTTGGTAGTTTTGAAGGTTATTACTACTTCAAAATAGATGTTAAATTTTTTTAGTGATGACATTTGGGGCTTGTAACATTTCGAAAACAGACGTTCGCTTTTTTCTGTGAGGGGCAAGCCCCTTCAACCCCGGTAACGACACTTGGTGCTTGTAAGAACCTCCAACAGACGTTTAACGTCTTCTGTGAGGGGCAAGCCCCCTCAACCCTCCGGTTATGACACTCGGTGCTTGTAAAAATCCTGCAACAGTCGTTTGACGTCTTCTTCTGTAGGGCAAGCCCTCAACCCCGGTAATGACGCTCGGTGCTTGTAAGAATCCTGCAGCAATCGTTTGACGTCTTCTTCTGTGAGGGCAAGCCCCCTCAACCCCGGTAATGACACTCGGTGCTTGTAAGAATCCTGCAACAATCGTTTGACGTCTTCTTGATAAGCCCTCAACCCCCGGTAATGACACTTGGTGCTTGTAAGAACCCTACAACAGACGTTTGACGTCTCGTCTGTGAGGGGCAAGCCTCCTCAACTCCCCGTAATGACACTTGGTGCTTGTAAGTATACTGGAACAGACGTTTCACGTCTTCTGTGAGGGGCAAGCCCAATGAATCCCCGCCAATGACACTTTGTGCTTGTAAAAATTCTGTAAAAGACATTTGACGTCTTCGTCTGAGGGGGCAAGCCAAGCAATTACTGTAGATGATCGCGAGCGAAGCGAGCGCAAATTTTTACAATATTACCTATAATAGATCTGGATTATTAAGTACATTTGTTTGTAAAGTCTCTTTTCCTACATTGGCAATAATAGGTAAACTGTGAAGAAAACTAGTTTAAGCAGTCCTCGAGCAAAGCGAGCAAAATTGAGTACGGGTTTTAAATAAATTTTCTACATACATATTTAAGCAAGGAACTCATTCACCCAGGATAAAGCACAGGTACAGGTACTCATAGGTACATACAGACGTATTACATATAACTTTTGTATATTACTAACTTAGTAAATACATGTTATACATACGCGTAGGTTTTAAATAAAAGATCTTTTATCTACCTATTTCTTAAAGTCAAATAAATACTAGTACGGTCATTCAAGTTATATTTTAAAATAGTTAGGACCTCCATAATGTCATGCATGACTTTAAAGATATGACAACTCCGAGTCAAATTAGCTCAAACACGGGGATATAGTGCGTAGTGTGATTCATAGTCTACCTTCCGTCTCCATCATCAGATTTTCATGAAATATAGCTAAGAACCATCCTGACCATATTAGCTTTTATATAAACAAAACCGCATTGAAATCGGTTCAGTCGTTTCGAGATACGTTGCCTCAAAGAATCGTAGACACACAGACATACAGACGCGTGAAACTTATAACACCTCCGGTTGGTTCGTCGGGGTTAAAAACAGCATGTTGGTGTTTCTCTCGCGCCTTAATAAGGATATTTTCTGTCTGTATCTCTTTAGATCCTGAAGCTACTATACATCCTACTTTGATAACTACTTGCAACCATCGTTACTTTGTTTATACTTATAAACAAGCAGGTACCCGCGTATCCACGCACAGATAGCGTCCCAACTTCTTGTAATTCATTTAAACGGTACATAAATAAAAGTTACTTTATCGTATCAGTCCGTATCAGCTGGTATTGTAAGTACGGTACCTTTTATACCCACTGCCACCAAACGCACCGAGAAGGTAGTATCGATTCGTGAAAAATTGGTAAGTCACGAAGATTAGAGACCGAAAGTTAAGAAAATAAAAGAACAATAAAAGGTCCTAAGAATTGGTTGTTCAAGTTGTTGAATTTTAACTCCACACATTCATTTACCTACGCTTTGTTTTGGAAGTTGAGACAATTCAGTTATTAAAGGATAACCTAATATACCGAGTCCGGGAGTAACAGAAAGGTTATAACAAGCCGAAAGGAGGTTAAGGTACTCATGAAACTATATAAACAACTTTCCTCATTGAACATGGTTTGAAATATGAAAAAAAAAAATTGGACCTCTCATAGTAAATACATTAGCTGATCGGAGATTTTGTATAGGAGGTCCAAATTTTGTTTTCACATTTCGACCCATGTCCCATGGGGAGTTGTTTAGTGTCATGAGTACCTTGACCTCCTTTCGGCTTGTTATACCCTTTCTGTTACTCCCTGTACTCTATCTACCTAGACATTTACCTACATCATACATAACATAATCAAAAAGTTGTGAAGTCTAGATCAAAGCTATTTCAGAGAGACAGTAGACCTACATACAGGCAAAACCTTTTGATTCTTCCGCACGTACACCACGTACTACCTTATTTACGTACCTAACTACGAATTATCACGTTCTTTTACTAACGCACTAATAATCACATCACGCATTTTTAAAATTTTTCGGTAAGTACACATAATGTCTACAATATTAAAGGTGATAAATGTTTATTTGATTAAAGTATGAAGAGCTAAATACACAACGAACAAAATACACACAAACCCAATATTAAATGGGTCTGAAACTGTTAAGAAACGGATAACAGTCAAGTCGCAAAAAAGTGAAGCTTGTTGTGCAGCCTAATTAGGTATGTTCCATGGGAAAAGTTGTTCAGTTTCATAGTCTGGTTCAATTCTAGAAATATTGGACTTTCTATGCTCGACGCTCTCTTTCTGTGACCTCTCAATAGTTAATTCTTCAAAGTTTTAGCAAAACCCATATCAGAATTCCTATACCTTTTGCTTTAGTTACACATCTACATAATTCAATCAGGTAATCTTTACCATTTCGACCTCGTTTTAAATGCACAGATCATTTATAATGTCACGCATTAACAATCATTATTCATGCCCATTTCTACGATTTGCACAAAACCCTTTTTATTGAATCTTCTCTCGACCGATGTCAAACCCTCGTCACAACATATGAATAAAGCAATAAAATATCAATTGAAATCGAGGTACGAAATTAATGTGAGAAAAAGCCTCTACCTACATTTCTTTATATACGAAGTTATCTACCTAGTCTTTTTTTTTTTAAACGTAGATTTATGATTCACTGCTTTTATGTAATCAAAAACTTTTTCCAAACATTCGATTATCCCTTTAAACAATTTGTTGACTCTACATAAAGATCTGTATAAGTAAGGTAGGTAAGGCAGGTACGGCGAAATCAGCTGATTATGAAACCAACAATCAGTGAAGATTGCTAAGTCAGCACTAAAAACTCCAAATACTTACACCTTAGACGTAAACCTACATTATCATTTTAAAATGCATACCTAGATTATTTTTAAAAGTAAGAGCGGTAAATTAAATTATAAATAGGTAGAGTAATTTTTTTCGTGTTGTTTGAACAATCGATCTTTTCACAGACGGGTGACCTGAAAAAACATTTTCATAGTTTTCCGTCCAAATGACAACACCGCCAAGGTCGTATTCTGCTAAAACTGGCTAAAAGAATCCACTGCGGCCTTTCCGGCGAACCTTGATCTTTCAGATTCGTATTTCAGGAAGCATTTAGTGCATATCTGAGAAATTGTCTTTTTGTCACTTACATCGTTCCGGCTGCGGAGCGTGCTGCGTTTGGGGCGGAGGAGGACATCTTTGAAGTCCAGTTTGACCTCGTTTATGATGTTGGGCATGTTTTGCGGTTGTGTTGTGCGGTCGGGAGGATTATAAACAAACTCGCGGTCGGCGGCGCGGAGCGGCGCGCGCGGTATCGACTGACGGACTGGCGGTGGGTTGCCAGGTGCGAGGGAAATTTGGCGAAATGTGGAGTTGCTTTACTTGCAGTAGAGTTTAATGGTAAATTCAGGATAAATTTTAAATACCGTTTTGTGCGATCGCGGACGCGACCCCGCCTGGAGCGTACCTGCACAGCACATCTCGCTCGCCATCCAGCGCGGCAACGCAGCGGGTGTGATGGGCACCTTCGAGCCAGGTACGCTTCGGGGTAGGCTATTTGATTAGTTGATAGGTTTTTGTGTTTTAGTTTTAGGTTTTTCTTAGTTATTAGTTTTATTCGTGTATATATTCTGTAAATATTATGTACCTAGCTTTAAGCTGTGTAATAAAAGACCTACTTTTAGAAACAAAATTAAGGCAAGAATATCGTCTTTGAAAAGGGATGCCTGAATTACTCAGTTATTTTTACTTCTGAAAAGTGAGGAGTTTGACCCTTACGACAGTTGTGATTTTTACAGTCTCAAAATGCAGGCGCTAAGATGTTGCAAGATTTTAATAGTTTATTAAAATCTTTCTGTTCCTAGCTCTATCTACATAATATCTGAATCTTGTAAAATGTGTAACTATTTTACGTGGAAAACAGCTGAATCCCGTAGCGTGGCAACACCTAAGCATGTGACGTGCGGTGACGTCACGCGAGGGCGAGCAGAAATACTCGATTTCCACCGCTAGGTGAAGGTTAGCCCCGGAGAAAATCGCTAGAAAACTGCCTCTTTTTACTACTACTTTACAGAACAGGCTTGGCAAATTATAAGCAAGTAACATAATTTTCTTACTTCATTTATGTATAATCCAGTGGGTAGTGACCCAAGTAAAATGGTTGGGATAGGAGATATAGTTGGAGTGGTTATTAAGGACTTCTGGTTGGAAAAACCAATAATTTGGACTTTCTTTGTGCTTCCCCCACGGCGCCCAGCCTCGGAGAGGTGATGTATTTTAGTATGTTTGTTTTCCTAGAGCCAAAACAAAGTTCCAACGTAAAATTTATGTTCCAGGATTTCCCAAATAGAATCATTCATTGACCACTCTAATAAAGTATGTTTTCAATCAGCATTTTGGTGTTGTAAAATGTAGAGTTCACAATGTCTATTTTCCTGTGATGACTGATGATTAAAAATAATGTCCTAATTTTAGAGCATAGCTTTTGCTTTGTATATTATTATCAGATAACCGGTTAGAATCAGTCCAGTATACTCGGTTACGTTTTCAGGCTGCATCTTCTGAAAGCACCTTATTGACACAACGATGCTGTGATCAGCTGATCGGTGGGCGGGGTCTGTGCGCGCATGCGCTCAGTGTTCGCTAGCAAACACATAGGTACATACAATACACATTACACACTGAAAACTGCTGTTACACGTGTACCTATTGGGATTTTTAATGCACTCATAGTGCTATATTTTTTGACAGCCGATGGCGCAGTGGTTAGTATGCCTCGCCTGCTACGCAAAGGTTCCGGTTCAATTCTGGTAGGTCACTCACAAAGTTGATATTTATCACTTTGTGAATTTGT